>JAVJIF010024685.1:0-45510 GCA_038442645.1 Agave tequilana | reverse complement strand
GTGATGACCAGCCATGGCATTGACAGCAAAGCGGAGACGGGTGACTTCGAAGAGGAGGATGAGGAACCATGGGTGAGGATTATCTTCCATCTTCATTCATGTTTGATTTGAAAATTTTCAGATCCTGAATAAATCTCAGAATTGGTTCTAAGTTTAGATTTAAATTCGTCTATGCCTAGAGCTTGATCCATTCTTAGTGATTGCTCTTGACTATGTGAGGAAAATCTTATCTTGATCCTAGTTTAATTGTTAATTTTGTAAATTGCAGAGAAATTCACATGAATATGTATTGATCAATGTGTATCATCTAAGGGAATTTTTAATCTATATTTTCCCTATATTTTCTTGCAAAATTTCTGTACAAAACAATTATTTTGAGTAAAATAGTGAATTTTTCTTATAGGTGCAGAAATCTGTTAAATATCATAACATGTAAAATTGGGTTCAGATCACTAGTGTGTTGGGACTAAATGGCATCGTAGTATATACCATTGGAAAGATAATCGAGTCTACTTTCTAACAGTTTATACCATGTTCTTATTGGATATCTGTATCTTTAATTATGACTGAAATATTGCATGTTAGTCGAAACTGTCGTGCTGCAGAACTCATTCACAACTGATGAGTTTCTAAATATTTGGAGCGATTTAGTTAAATAAAACCTATCATGTAATATATCATTGAAAAATAGTGAAGTCTACTTTCCAATAAATCTTTCTTGTTCTATTTCAATATGTAGAATGAAAGTTATTATAAAAACGTCATTAGTTGTTCGAAAAGACTGAGCCACGAAAGGTATTTAAGTAGCAAATTCATGTCTAAGGATCAAGTACCCAAAGAACTAATTGATACTAAACACAATTAATAACGAATAGTCTTTTGATGAGATATGAATAGCTTATATAAATCATTAGTTACTTCTAATTCTCAATAAGTCAGAAATTGATTCTTCTTGATGTAGAATAAAGAGGGGCTCTAGTGTACAAGCTTAAACTAGTTATTGTTTTATAAATTTTTAATGTGTAAATGAGATGGGTTGAAGGTGAAAAGGGTTAGGTTGGACGTTTCAAAGCTTGAGGAGGATAGCCAAGTTGATTGAGTTGACGAACCGATTGGTTTCGTCCCTGATATAAAGACATGTAAGTTATTGATCCTTGCAATTGTTAGAAGAAACCTTTCATAGTACTAATAATATTAGATTTCTCTAGGGCTAGGAGTGATGCTTCGCACGGTGAAGCACCCCATATAATGGGTCAACTTTTCGACATCGATTTATATGAATGTTTTTACTATACTCACGATTTGTTTTTCAATGAGAGAATGAAACGTGTTAATAACATACTGACTTAAATTTTTAAATCATTGGTAATTAAACTAAGCTATTTTCTACTATTGAATCAATTAGATTTAAAAAATCTATTTGAATATTATCGATGAAAGTAATTCATTCACTTTTTACTGGTTCCAAGTTAGGAAAAGGTTAGAGTATATAGATATTATATTCAACTTATGTCATATTCTCCCGTGTTGATCAGAAGGAGAAGGTTAATTGTACAAAAGTTGTTGATCACTTTCTGAGTTCGACTCCTTAATTTCTAGTGGTATAAAATATATCCTGCATATTAGTCTAAGACTTCTTACTAGCATGTAATCCCTTTAATGAAAACTAAGTGCATATTTTAGACCAAACATATTATCTCCGACCTACATATTTTGGTGTGATAGCAAAGAGAAAATTTAAATAGAAGTATCTCATGGTGAGAAGTAAATTGGTTAGTGTAATAATTATCTATTATTTTAATGTTAGTTTAGTATGAATAAATTAGGAACTTACCATAGTCCGATGAGACAAGTTACCATATAGCAAAAATTGAACATAATCATTTATTGCAAATGAATTTAATAAATTTATGAGATAAACAAGGTGATAATAAGTAAAATTGTAACTAACTGGGAACCATGAAATTGAACCTTTTTGGGGATGGTAACCAAAATCAGAAGTCCAAATGTGGATATTAATATCAAACTAACCATAATAACTATTGCTAGATCAATACTGGATAATTAGTATCTCTTCTAGAGTAATATATATTAAACTAAAAACATGGACTACTTTGAAAAATGGATGTCATGGATCTATGAAAATAAAGTAAGTAAACTGAAAAACCCAGTGATGAATTTCACTACTAACTAATCCAAACTCGATCAACCCTAACTCTCTAATTTGTATGATATGAGTACGATCATAGGTCAACGGGCTAATTTGTGCTCAAGTATGAATATTAAGTAGATATGACCATGGACTGGATTACAATTATCAATTATAGACCAATGATCTAATCTATATGTACTGATTATGATTATTACCTAATTGTTATGGATACAGTTATCTGTACAGTACATATACATATATAATTGTGATATATCATATAACCATATACCATTGATAACTTGTTGGTGATAGTTGTTGATTAATATGCTTGATGACTAGTAAAATATGTACGGTCGTTTTCAAGTAATAATTCTTACTGAAATAAATGATGTGTTTAAGTGTGAATCTAGCTGGACTATTATTAACTTCAAAGCATGCTAAGACCCTAGTTATGGATAAGCAGTGTAGCTAATTTCATTCACCAAATATCGAATAGGTGAATAAGAATCATAACTAGTTAAAAGAACTAATCATATGACCATGGACGAGCATTGAAAATGTAATTAATTATTTGATGCGTCATTGAATGAATGATAAATGTAAGTGGTATGCATGTCTGAATGTGTGTATATAATGGATAGTTACACGAACTTGATCGTGTGTGGCATATCAATCACATGATTGGTGATTGAAAAAAGTATATCACAACACAACTGACATTATGTATGTTACCTTGATAGTTGATATGTATGTGATATTTTGTGTGCATATCGTGTTATTTTTATGCATATGAAGGAAGGAGTTGGCGGGAGCCAGTGGAAGGGGGAAGACGGTGTTGTTATGTGTGTGTGTGTGTGTCGAAGGAAGGGCCAGTGGAAGCTGGTAGGTATGAAGACAGGATATGACATTGTGTGTTATTAAATGAAGGAAGGGGCCAACAGGAGCTGATAGATGTAAAGACTGAGTATGATATTGTATGTTGTTATATGATGGAAGGGGCTGGCAGGAGCCGGTGGGTACGAAGGCAGGGTATGAGATGGGTCGAGAGTCATAAAGTAAAGATGTGCTTATTCAAATGCATAGTATTGTATGCTTGTATCTTGATGTAGGACTTTGAAATATTGCTTTATTATAGGAGATAATGAAAAATTATATGATGTGTGTACGTATACGAGTTTTATCCATGTAGTACTTGAAAGGTGATACAATATACAACATGTAAGTTTGCCTTGTGATATATGTATTCCCTGAATTAACTTATTATGATTAGTGTACCGTCATGTATAGTGTATGGATTATGTACACATGAAATGAATCTGGTGTAATAAACTAAGTCATTAAAGTAAAGTATTCGATACAACTCATAAACCCTATAAATTACAATGTAGAGACTAAGTTGTAGAGTCATTGACCAAAAAAGTCAGGTAATATTGGCAAACTATAGAGATAGTCGAGTCGACGTTTACCTTGATATAATTGTTTCTTTTCTTTATTCATATTCGCCTTGCCATTTAAAGAAAAACATTCTTCCTTTTACTTTGACATGTATATTATTTTCTTAATCCGCTTTTTACTCTCCTCACTGAGCTGTTGAGCTCACCCCCTCCCCCCTTACAGATTATTATGTTTTCAGGTCGTGGTGAGGCGAAGGCCCAATTTAGGGTTTCAAGCGCCTTGATAGAAATTCCATTATATAGAGAAGTTTTGGAGTTGTAATTTGTGTAAATTGTAAAGTTTCATGTTGTATATGTTTACAATCTTATTGATGTTACTTATAGCATAAGCTAGATGGCTATGATCTTGACGAATTGGATTTATAAATGATTTGGTGTTATGTTGTGGATGCCGTGAGGGGTGCTCTCGAGCATATGTTTCTTTTGTTTTTCCTATAGTAGGCGATGTTAAGCTGAAATTATTATTTGGAGAATAAGTAGGCTGTTGTGAACTGAAATATTATTATGATTGTATGGGCGATTATTGACTTTGGTACGCATGTTTGAATTGAGAATACGTAGGCTGATGTTGGCTGAAATTATTGTGGATTGAAATGTATATTTGGGCATATCAGAATTTCTGACAAATTTTTTAAGGACTTAGAGATGATTACGATAATCTACCAGTTTAAAAGAATGTTTATGTTAATTGAGAATCTAAGAATGATGGGACCGTTACAATTGGTATAAGAGCACATGATATAGAATGAGGTTAGACTTAGAATAAATAGTAGAAAGAGGATTGGATTGCTAGTGCTGATTGTTATGATCGATATGCATGGTCATGTTTTGTATGTATGTGAAAATGTTGTTTGATATGGTTGGTTTAAGGGGGTAGGAGTTCTCACGTGTATAATTAATCCCGAAATGCGGGATATTTGGTCACCGCCTTATGTTCAAATTATGGTACCCACATGCCATAATTCAAATGTGTTCTGCTGAGGGTGTGGCCCTCAGTACGAGCTGGCAGTGGTATGGGACACTAGAGTAAATAAATGATTAAAATATCAAGCGAGTCAAGATTAATTTGGATCGTAAGGACATAATATAGAAGTGATCAAGGGATAATGAATCTTTGAGGTGAATAATCGAGAAGGATGTTGCATTAAAGAAAGATTTTGTGATAAGCAGAAGATTTGTGAAGATTTTATACTTACTCATTTCAGGTACCAAGTTTCGAGAACGAAACTTTTATAAGGGGGTAGAACTATAACGCCCTAAAATTCTAAATCTTGATTTAGTACTTGTTAAAAAGAATAAACTGATTATCTGAGATAATGACCAAATTAAGCTTGTGTAACAATGGATGTTTAGTCATTCCGTGAAAAAAAATTAGAAATAGGGGGCATGGGTATTTCACATATATACATATGCATGTATATTGGGTACATGTAAATTTGTGTAAACATGGTCATCCTTGAATGAATATATGTACATTGTGTAAATACAAGTATATAAATTAAATACCAAGAAAAATATCATAATTTTATTTTGAGGAGGAGTTAGTGGGAAAGGGTAGGTGTGCATGAGATGGGTAGATGGATGGCTAAGATCTTGCTTGAGAGTAGTGGGGATATGTAGCTTAATGAGAGAGATGGAAAAGAATTTATAAGAATAATATAAATTTGGGAAGTTTTTGTGCAAAATGAGGAGAGATATTTCTCATCCTTCTCCTTCATTTTCTAGGGCTGAAATAAGTCTCACTTTCATCTCCCCCAATCCCTCAAAAAAAAACCCTAGATCTCTCTCTCTCTCTCTTAAATCATCTTTCCCCTAACCCTTTCTCTCTTCCCCTCTTTGGAGGTGGTGGCGCACCCCAGCAGCCCACGCCTAGGCCGCGCGCCGCACTGGTGGGCGGCCAGGAGGCGACGACGTCAGTGGAGGGGGTGCCGCCGGTGGTCTGGGTAGGAGGGGCAACACCCTTTTGGGTTGCTCCTCTACTCTCACACCCTCTTTCCCTTAGTAAGTTGATCAAAATCCTAACTTGTCTCTCTTGGGTTTCCTCCTAATTCTTTTCCCTCTCCTTTCTTTGGTGATGGCCAATCATGGCATTGGCAGCAAAACGGAGACGCGGCGACTTCGAAGAGGAGGAGGAGGAACCATGGGTGAGGTTATCTTCCATCTTTATTCATATTTGATTTAGAATTTTTCAGATCTTGAATAAATCTTAGAATTGGTTCTAATTTCAGATTTAAATTCGTCTATGCCTAGAGCTTGATCCATTCTTAGTGATTGCTCTTGACCATGTGAGGAAAATCTTATCTTGATCCTAGTTTAATTGTTAATTTTAGAAATTTCAGAGAAATTTTCATGAATATGTATTGATCAATGTGCATCATCTAAGGGAGTTTTCAATCTATATTTTCCCTATATTTTCTTGTAAAATTTCTAGACAAAACAATTATTTTGAGTAAAATAGTGAATCTTCCTTATAGGTACAGAAATATGTTAAACATCATAACCTGTAAAATTGAGTTAATAGCACTAGAGTGTTATGGCTAAATGGTATCGTATTATATACTATTGGAAAGATAATCGAGTCTACTTTCCAAGGCTCATACCATGTCCTTATTGGATACCTATATCTTAAATTATGACTGAAACATTGCATATTAGTTGAAACTATCGTGCTGCAAAACTCATTCACAGCTGATAAGTTTCTGAATATTTGGAGCAGTTTAGTTAAATAAAACCTATTATGTAATATATCATTGGAAAGGTAGTGAAGTCTAGTTTCTATTAAATCTTTCCTTATTCTATTTCAATATGTAGAATGAAAGTTATTATAAAAATATCATTAGTTGTCCGAAAAGACTAAGCCACAAAAGGTATTTAAGCAGCAATTTCATGTCTAAAGATCATGTACCCAAAGAACTAATTGATACTAAACACAATTAATAAGGAATAGTCTTTTGATGAGATATGAATAGTTTGTATAAATCATTAGTTACTTCTAGTTCTTGATAAGTCAGAAATTGGTTCTTCTTGATGTAGAATAAAGTAGGGCTCTTGTGTACAAGTTTAAACTAGTTTTTGTTTTATAAATTTTTAATGTGTAAATGAGATGGGTTGAAGGTGAAAAGAGTTAAGTTGGACCTTTTAAAGCTTGAGGAGGATAGCCAAGTTAATTGAGTTGATGAACCGATTGGTTTCGTCCCTGATATTGAGACATGTAAGTCATTGATCCTTGAAATTGTTGGAGGAAACCTTTCACAGTGCTAATAATATTAGGTTCCTCTAGGAGTAGGAGTGATGCTTGGCACGGTGAAGCACCCCATATAATGGGTCAACTTTTCGACATTGATTTATATGAATGTTTTTACTATACTCACGATTTGCTTTTCAATGAGAGAATAAAATGTTCTAATAACATACTAACTTAAATTGATAAATTATTAGTTATTAAACTAAGCTATTTTTTCTATTGAATCGACTAGATTTAAAAAATCTATTTGAATAATATCGATAAAAGTAATTCATTCACTTTTTATCGGTTCCAAGTTAGGGAAAGGTTAGATTGTATAGATATTATATTCAGCTTATATCATATTCTCCCGTGTTGATCAGAAGGAGAAGGTTAATTATACAAAAGTTGTTGATCTCTTTCTGAGTTTGACTCCTTAATTTCTAGTGGTGTAAAATATATCCCACATATTGGTCTAAGACTTCTTACTAGCATGTAATCCCTTTAATGCAAATTAAGTGCATTTTTTAGACCAAACATATAATCTCCGACCTACATATCTTGGTGTGATAGCAAAGAGGAAACTTAAATGAAAGTAATCTCATGGTGAGAAGTAAATTGGTTGGTGTAATAATTATCTATTATTTTAATGTTAGCTTTAGTATGAATATATTAGGAAATTATCATAGTCTGATGAGACAAGTTACCATCTAGGAAAAATTGGACGTAATCAATTATTGCAAATGAATTCAAGAAATTTATGAGATAAATAAGGTGATAATGAATAAAACTGCAACTAACCGAAAACCATGAAATTTTACCTTTTCGGAGATGGTAACCAAAATCAGAAGTCCAAATGTGGATAAAAGCCAACCATAATAACTGTTGCTAAAGCAATACTAGATAATCGGTATCTCTTCTAGAGTAATATATATTAAACTAAGAATATGGACTACTTTAAATAATGGATGTCGTGAATTTATGAAATAAAGTAAGTAAACTGGAAAATCCAGTGATGGATTTCACTACTAACTAATCCAAACTCGATCAACTTTAACTCTCTAATTTGTACGATATGAGTGTACGATCATAGGTCAACGGGTTAGTTTTTGCTCAAGTATGAATATTAAGTAGATATGAACAAGGACTGGGTTGCAATTATCAATTAATAGACCAATGATCCAACTGATATATGTTGATTATGATTATTACCTAATTGTTATGCATACAGTTATTTGTATAGTACATAAACATATACAATTGTGATATATTATATAATCATATACCATTGATAACTTATTGATGATGGTTGTTGACTAATATGCTTAATAACTAGTGAAGTATGTACTCTCGTTTTCAAGTAATAATTCCTATTGAAATAAATGATGTGTTTAAGTGTGAATCTAGGTGGACTATTATTAACTTCAAAGCATGCTAAGATCCTGATTATGGATAAGCATTGTAACCAATTTCATTCACCAAATACCTAATAGGTGAATAAGAATTATAACTAATTAAAAGAACTAATCATATGACCTAGGACGAGCATTGAAAATGTAATTAATTGTTTGATGCATCGTTGAATGAATGATAAATGTAAGTGGTATGTATGTCTGAATGCGTGCATATAATGGATAGATACACGAATTTGATCGTGTGTGGCATATCAATCACATGATTGGTGATTGAAAAAGTATATCACAACGCAACGACATTGTGTGTGTTACCTTGATAGTTGATGTGTATGTGATGTGTGTGTGTGTGTGTGTGTGCATGTCATGTTATTTTTATGAATATGAAGGAAGGGGCGGGAGCCAGTGGGGGAAAGTTGGTGTTGTTATGTATATATATATTTCGAAGGAAGGGGCCAGCGGGAGCTGGTAGGTGTGAAGACGGGTATGACATTGTGTGTTGTTAAATGAAAGAAGGCGCCAGCGGGAGCTGGTAGGTGTAAAGATGAGGTATGATATTGTGTGTTGTTATATGAAGGAAGGGCCGGTGGGAGCCAATGGGTGCGAAGACGGGATATGAGATGGGCCGTAAGTCATAAAGTAAAGATGTGCTTATTCAAATGAATAGTGTTATATACTTGTATCTGAAAACACCTAGAGGGGGGTGAATAGGTGTATATGCTAATCTAACAATCTTTTTAAAACAAGTATGAATGAATGATGCAACGATCACTCAAAACAAGACTAAGAGCCGAATACCCGGTGAAGGGCTCTGAACTCCTTCCTCGTGATTCCTCTAGATATGAGTTTGAGGTGCGTATTGCAATCTTGTTGTATGAGTAATGATCGACAATGTAACAAGAAATGAATTTGAAGCAATTATGAAATGCACACAAGATATATCACAAGGTATGAAAGAATAGTAATAACACAAGCAAGAAAGTAAGAGCAATAGAGAGCAAAGAGAAAATCAATCGCAAACACAAAGTATTTGTTTTGAGGTTCGAGCCACCGCTCTACTCCCCGCCTTCACCGTCGTGAAGGGTTTCCATTATCCACCGAGGACTTTACAAGGTCTACTGAAGACCGGAGTACCGAACTCCACCACTTACAAACCTCTACCGAAGAGGTATCTCAACAAGAACAAGAAGAAGGAACAAGTAGCCAAGTGATCACCAAAAGGACCACAAACTTCTTACAAACTTTCTCTTTACAACTTCCTTATAGAATGAGGATGAGAATTTTGGCTCTAGAAGTGTAGTGAGAAAAACAAACTCAGTTGTAAATGAAACTTGCTTGAGAACACAACTGAAAAACAATAGCCAAGAATGCAAGAGAGAATTGAGAGCTTTGAAACTTTTTCTTTCTTTTGAAAACTTGTAAACTGGGGATTTTTCTTGGTATTTTTACAAGAGACCTATCTCCTCTATTTATAAGGAGAGGAAGGGATTAAAACACATTTTAATTAAGCTCATTTGATCCCAAAATAATCCCAAAACTCAAGGAAGTTCTGCCAAAAAAAAGATCCAAAAACAGATTTTAGAAAATCACCAAAGAGGAAAGAGCCGTTGGGCTCTGGCAGGCTTGGCGGTCGACCGTACCGGTCGGCCGTCAGCCCTGCTGGCATATAGCTGTTGGGCTCGGGTCGACCGGTCGGCCGGTCGGCCGACCGACAGACGTGCACGAGCATGCACGTCCAGGACACAGGATCCGGTCGACTGGTCCGGTCGACCGGTCCAGCCTGACACAAAAAAACTGAGAGGAATTTTTGGACTTGGAAAAATTTGTAAAATATTTTTGTAGATATATGTAGCTAAGTATCATGCTGAAAAGATAGTTGAGTAAACAAGATATAAAATTTGTAAGGATTTTGAATCTTGTATAAGAATCAAGGCATGAACTTAAAAAAAAAACAAAAACTTGTATTTTTAAAAATGTGTGTGTGTGTCCTAGAGCCAATATTCTACAACCTCAAACTTTAACAAACTATTTCTTACATTGGTTCTAATTGACTACAAGGTCTTCAAGAGGGCTTCTCCATATGTGATCTTGCAAAGCTTGATACTTGAGCCCGAAATGAGGTGACTTGAGTCAAAAACACCTTCCTTTAGGGAAGAATGCTCCTTGAATCATTAGAACCCTGAAACACACTGAAACAACAAACATGATTAGTACAAATAACTATATATGTTTTGTGATCATCAAAACACACTAAAACGGGTGATTGTAACCTTGGGCCAACAATCTCCCCCTTTTTGATGATGACAAAACATATAGTTATTTTAAACATGGGAAAGGAGCATGGAAGCTCCCCCTCAAATTATGCTATGTATAAAAGAATGACTATGTATAAAAATGAATGGCTATATACATAAAGCATAAAACACAATGCACAAAACAAAATCCAAAGTGCATAAAAACTTAAAACTCTAAAGTTAAAATAAACTAAACTAATAAACTAAACTTTTTCTCCCCCTTTTTGTCATACATCAAAAAGGATAAACAAAATAAGAAATTTTCTTTCAAGAATCTATAATACAAACATTCAACTCACCACAAATAAATGAAAATCTAGCATAGTCTAGAGGTTTTGTAAAAATATCGGCAAGTTGAAAATCGGTAGAAACATAATCAATATCAATATCACCTTTCTCATAATGATCTCTAAGAAAGTGATATCTAATGTCAATGTGCTTAGTTTTACTATGTTGATTTGCATTTTTAGTCATATGAATAGTACTAGTATTATCACAAAATATTTTAATATGATCAAAATGCAAATCATAGTCAAGGAGAGTATGTTTCATCCAAAGAACTTGTGCACAACAAGCTCCAGCTGCAACATACTCCGCCTCGGCGGTTGAAAGGGCTACCGAATTTTGCTTTTTGGAAGACCAAGAAACAAGACAATTACCAAGAAATTGACATGTTCCACTTGTACTCTTCCTATCTACCCTACAACCCGCATAGTCGGCATCCGAAAAACTCTTCATTTCAAATAGTCCGGTTTTCGGATACCACAAACCCATTTCAATTGTACCCTTAAGGTATCTAATAATGCGTTTTTACCGCTACTAAATGAGACTCCTTAGGACATGATTGAAAACGAGCACAAAGACATACACAAAACATAATATCCGGCCTACTAGCCGTCAAATACAATAAACTACCAATCATGCTACGATAAAACTTAATGTCTACACTTTTACCTTGTTCATCCTTGTCAAGCTTGGTGGTTGTTGCCATGGGAGTTTTGCTAGTTCTAGCTCCTTCAAGTCCAAATCTCTTGATAAGTTCTTTTGTGTACTTGGCTTGATTGATGAAGATCCCATCCTTTCTTTGCTTGATTTGGAGACCAAGGAAATAGTTGAGCTCACCCATCATAGACATTTCGAATTCTTCCTTCATGCATGATTCAAAAGCTTGGCAAAGGGTTTCATTAGTAGAACCAAAAATGATATCATCCACATAAATTTGCACAATAAGAATATCATTTTCTACATGTTTTTGTAAACAAAGTTGTATCAATTTTTCCTTTCTTAAAACCATTTGAAATTAGAAATGAAGAAAGCCTTTCATACCAAGCCCTAGGGGCTTGTTTTAAACCATAAAGAGCTTTGTCAAGTTTGAAAACAAAATCCGGATGTGTAGGATCAACAAACCCGGGGTTGTTCAACATACATCTCCTCTTCAATAAATCCATTTAAGAAAGCACTTTTCACATCCATTTGAAAAAAATTTAAAATCTTTATATGAAGCAAATTCAAGTGTCATCCGTATGGCTTCAAGCCGTGCTACGGGTGCAAAGGTTTCATCAAAATCGATACCTTCGATTTGAGTGTAACCTTGGGGCAACTAACCTAGCTTTATTCCTAACAACGTTACCCGACTCATCCAACTTGTTCTTAAAGATCCACTTAGTACCAATTGTTGGTCTATCATGGGGCCTAGGAACAAGGTGTCAAACTTGGTTGCGCTCAAATTGATTGAGTTCCTCTTGCATGGCTAGAAACCAATATGAGTCAGCCTCGGCTTCGAGGACGCTTTTGGGTTCAACATGAGAAATAAAAGCATAGTGTCCACAAAAATCATGAAGTTGAGAACGAGTAGTTACCCCTTAAGATACTTCACCTAAGACAAGGTCCCTGGGATGATGTGGATTGTATCTCCAATCCTTTGGAAGTTTTGAGTAGGCTCCACTTCAATTCTTTGTATTTCATTTCCTTGAGCCTCTTGATCCATAGTTGCACTTCCTTCATCATCTTTTGGCATGCCTTCAAGAGTAGGTGAGTCCTTCAAAGTGACTTTCTTCATGTCTTCATGCAAAGAATCTATTTCTACAACATTCTTAACAAACACATTAGATTCCTCAAATTTTACATGTATAGACTCTTCAATAGTTAAGGATGACTTATTGAAAACTCTATAAGCTTTATTAGTATTTGAGTAACCTACAAAGATTGCTTCATAAGACCTAACATCAAATTTTTCCAAATTGTCTTTTGTATTTAAAACAAAACATTTGCATCCAAAAACTTTAAAGTATGAAACATTTGGCTTTCTAGAAAAATAAATCTCAAAAGATGTTTTTGAAGTATTTTTGCATAAGAAAACTCTATTTGATATGTAGCATGATGTATTAATGGCCTCGGCCCATAGATAATGAGGGAGACCATATTCACTAATCATTGTCCTAGCCATCTCTTGTAATGTCCGATTTTTCCGCTCAACTGCTCCATTTTGTTGTGGAGTTCTAGGACAAGATAGTTCATGCTTAATTTCATGTTCTTCACAAAAAGTGATAAAGGGTAGGTTAATGAATTCACCACCTCTATCACTTCTTATTCTTAAAATTGAAGAATCATTTTCCTTTTCAACTCTTTTCTTAAAGGCTTGAAAATGTGAAAAGGCTTGATTTTTATGCTCTAAAAAGAAAACCCATGTAAAACGCGAAAAATCATCAACCAAAACAAATGCAAAACGATTCTCACTTAGACTTTTGGTTTGAGTAGAACCAAATAAATCCATATGGTGAAATCACCTAGAGGGGGGTGAATAGGTGATAATGCTAATCTAGTCAACTTAATGAGGAATTTAAAAACTAATTGCAATCACACAAGAATGCAAGCAACAAGTGATGCACACTCAAACAAGCCAAGCAAATAATTATGAATGAACAATATGAATTGATGCAAAGCACAAAGTAAAGAGAGAGAGTAAGAGCCAAGGGATCAAGCGCAAAAAACAAGATATGTTTCGAGGTTCGAGCACCCAGCTCTACATCCCCGCCTTCACACAGAAGGATTTTAAGTCCACTAGCTTGTCCACAAAGGACTCCCACAAAGGGAGCCTCCACCGAGAATTTGGGGCAATAACAATTACAAGGAGTACCCAACTCCTCTCCTTACAAACACAACCTCCTCCTTGAGGCACAACTCCAAGCCACCTCACAACTTGAGGGATTAGCACAAAGCTACACAAGGATCACCTCACCACTTGAGGGATACAACCCAAAGGCACAAAGCCAAGAAAAGATTGGGTTTACAACTTGGTGGTCTAAACAACAACCACAAACAATTTCTTTCTCCCACACAAAGATCCTATAGAATAAGAAAGTAGATGTAGCTCAAGTGTGGAGAAAACCAATGGAATGGAAATCAAAATCATAAAGAAATCCTTGGGAAAAATTGAAACCAAGATATAGAAGTTGAATCAAAACTCTTTTTCCCAAAAACCCTTTTCTTTGATATTCCAAACCCTAGCAAAAACATCAAATAGATTGTTCAATTTAAGTCCAAAACTTCTTTTGATTGCTGTGAAAACACCAGAGAGTAAGGAAAAATTCGCACCAAAAATCTTTCAGAAAACTGGCCATTAATGGGGTATTTATAGCCCCCAGAAACTTATAGCCGTTGGCAGCCAAATCTGCCAAAAATGGCCTACCGGTCGACAGGTCGGTCGACCGGCCAACGATCACATTTTGACCGTTGCCAGCTACCGTCGACCGCCCGGTCGACCGAAACAAACAGAGAGTTACCTGCATGCAGTCGGTCGCCCGTGCGGTCGACTGGCCCATGGGGCAGCCAGCGTGCACGTATCCGTGCACGTCAGTCGACTGATACGGTCGACTGGCTACTTGGTGCGGTCGACCGTAGAGGTCGACCGACCTAGCCTGGCAGAGGCTGTTCTGGTCAGCAAAAACATGTTATTAATTATTCAATAAATTCTCATAAAATCTCTAAAATTACACAAAAATGGTTTTATCATTTTATATTGAAAAATAAACTTGTGTTAAAAATTTCAACACAAATTTCAAACATCTTGAAACATTTTGTGTCTTATCATGTTTACCAAATTCAAAAACTGTATTTTCTAAAACTTAGATTTTTTGAATAGAAAATACATTTTGTCCAAAACTCATCTAATTACAAAAACATGATATTAAACAACATTTAGGCATGATGTATATGGATATAATCCTATATACATGAAACATATATATATCATAGTTTTTGTCTTTAATTCCAAAAATAAGTTTTGTTAAACACAAAACCTAAAACACATGAATAGGCATATCAAAGTAAGTTTGTCTAAGAGTTGAAACATGCATGTATATAGAACAAATCTAATATACACTAAACCATGTAAACTTGTTTTGATATAATATCTATTCATGAAAACTAAGATCGGTTAAACCAAAAACCGAAAACCAAAACATGAAACGTGTGTGTTGTGAACTTGAGCATATCATACTATTCTAATCTTTACAATTTGGATCTAAACACAAAACTAAACTGGGTACCGATGTCTTCTTGTAGAGCGCAATCTCCAAGCCGACTCGATCCAAAACTCTTTGATCCACCGAGCAAGTGCTATATATGATCTTAGACGCCCGGGCTCTTGAAACAACATGTGAAAGCTTCCAAATCATCTTGTTGAAGCTAATCACCAACTAATAACTTAATTAATGATCTGAAACTAAATAACACAAGATTATTAGTACACATAACTACATGAGTTAATCATCATCAAAACTAGAGTGGAAGGCCTTTGGGCCAACAATCTCCCCCTTTTTGATGATGACAAAACTCATGGAGTTATATATGCATGGATTAAAGTTAAGCTTCAAAGAAGCTCCCCCTTAACTCATGCATAGGGATAAACACCAAATATATGCACTGAATACTAAACATGAAACATGCATAGATATGTATAAAACAATAAATGGCTCTAGATACCAATGAAAGATACCAATGAAATTTTCAAAAACAAATAAACATGCTCTAGATACCAATTAAACTAAACAAATGCAAAACAAAACTAATGATCTCTTTACAAGCTCTTGATATCAAAACTTAAACATGTTCTTTAAATAATGCTTTTGATACCAATTGAACTTAATAAAAACATAAAACATGCATACAAACATGCATATAAACTCAAATTCTTCTCCCCCTTTTTGTCAATCATCAACAAAGGGGTAAAAACAAAACAAAACTAATAAAAACATTTTTCTTCTCTTCTTTTATTCAAACAAAAAATCAATTAAGGGATGTTCTCCCCCTTTTGTCTAAAATCAAATATGATACCAATTAAAAAATGTGTCAATGAAGTGCATATAGATACCAATTTAAAAGTGAAACTATACCAATTGAAAAACAAAAATCTTGATACAAATTGATAAGTAAACAAATATCATATAAATTGTAAATAAACAATCTTGATATCAATTGAAATTAAACATTACAAATTTTGAATTTCTAAACATAAATCTTAATACCAATTGAAATTATTATTCTTTTTAAGTATATAAACAAATTTGATTTTGATATCATATGCCTTAAAAATTTTAATCATAAAGTGTGGGAGTGGGAAACAAAATACCAATTGAAAAATGAAATATAAGATTTTCTCCCCTTTATGAAATTCCAACAAAAACTATGCATAGGCTCGAATAAAGATACCAATTGAAAGCTAACTCAATTGAAACAAAGTTGAAGCTCAAGCTTAGCATAAACAAAATCTTGTGCTTAAAGATATAGGGATATAATAAGCACAAATAAAACATATATATGTATGAAAAGTAGATACCAATTGAAATTGATATTCTTTGAAATGCAAGCATACATACATAAAAATATATGAGTATACAAGAAATGTCAAGATTGATACCAATTGAAAGAATTCAATGATATCAGTTGAAAACAACAATAAGATCAAGTGTATATCTCATATTCCTATCCTCCCAATCATGTTCAAGTTTAAAATGATTTTCAATATAAAGCATACATGAGCATGATCGCCCATCCATCCGCCCTTAGAAGGTAGGGGTTTTCAAAAATAGGTTTGAAAATGTAGTGTTTGAAAATCTCTACCATAGTGAAGAATACGAAGTAGTTATAGGAAAAACTTATAAACTAGTACGAAATCCTTCAAGCAAGGAATAAATAAAATTGTTTTTCATGAAACACATGTAAATCACATGATCACTAAACACTCAAGATCCATAAAGCCCTTATCATAGTCTCATGAAAACAAATCATGAGTAAACTAATAAAGTGAGTGAGCAAGTGTAATGTGAAACAAACAATCATGAAAATATTCAATTTAGCTCATATGAAATTCCTTTAAAACATGAAAACATGAAAACTAGATTTTCATTTTCAATTGAAATTACCTAAAAACATTGAAAATCTTCAAAACGATTTAAGCTTCAAGGCATATGTATGTCATGTACAAACTAAAGTATACATACATATCCTAAACATAATGAGTCCACAAAAGTATATGCATAAAGGCACGTGGCTCAAGGGATGTACATGTATAATCAATAGTTTGGACAAGATAGATATATACATGAAATTAAAACACATGATCGTAGAAACATATCCAAAATGAGGAATACAAGTTAGAATGCATGAATCATCAAAACTAGACTATACTAGCACATCTAATGGGTACAAATAGGCATTCAAGCACAAACATAAAAGATTTACTTGTGGCCCATTCTATGTACAAGTATAAATCCTAGTTTTCATGAAAACTAACATCTAAACATATATTCAAATCACGAAGCATAAAACGACATAAATTAACATGATAATCATAAAAATGATCATGAAGAAAATCCACATGCTATTAGAATCATGATATACATAATAGCTAAATAAATGGTGAGAACACAACATATGGGTCCATATAAACATGGGTGATCTCAAAAACTATACATGCATGTTAATGATCTAAGAATCATGGCATTTAACATAATAAACTATAAACATCAAAACAAAACAAAAATCATAAACACTCATATGATCATTATGAAGATGCATGTGCATTAGATGTAGAGCATACATATTAGTTAAAAATAAGGTGAGAACACTAAATATAGATCCATATAAAACATGTATAACACTAATCTAATGATCATGGCATAATCATAATAATCAGCAAACATCAAAACATGCTATAAACAATAATATGAAAGCATGCAAATATAAACGGGAGTTAGAGATAGATACCAAAACCGATGAAGGCACCTCTCTAGTTCTCCAACCAATGGTGGTCCTCTCCACCAAACTCCCCTTGAAAGTGATGCATCCAAATTGTTTTCTTTGAGCATGGAACGCATCCACTTCAAGGCACCGACACTCTCACGTTATGCGAGAGCCACTCCTACATCAAAAATCAAAGGGGTGGTCTTTGGTACCCATTTTCTTTTGGGTCCATAGGGGTTAGTATCTTTTCTAACCCAAACAAGATTATTTGCTAAATTTTTAATATGTAAACGATCATAGCAAAATCTAGCAAGGTAGCCTTTTCGAACACAATGTGTACACGTGTACACATGGGCATACATAGTGTGAAGTTTGTGATCGTGATGAGCATGTGTATGCCGTGAAGGGTGTGCATATAAAGATGGAACTTGTTTCTTACGAACCAAGGTTTCCAAGCATGTATGATTCAAAGTACATTGGCTCAAAGTGGAGCCCAAACATTCAACACTTTTCTTCAAAACATTTATATCTTTTTTAATACAAGAAGATAAAGTGGAGCATGCAATAGGTGTGCTAGAAGAAGAAGCTACACTAGCATGGCAAACATGAGAATCTATATCAATTTGCAAAGATTCATTTTTCTTTAAAACTAAATTCAATTCTTTTGTAATGAAATCAATTTCATTTTTCAAAACAAGGTTATCTTTTAAAACAAAATCCAATTTAGAAGATAAAACCTCATTATTTTTCACAACATCATCACAATCATTTTTGCTTTTCAAAACATCAATCTCTTTTAGGGCAAGATCTAGTTGAGATCTTAGTGAGTCACGTTCACTAGTAATCTCTTCCTTCTCTTGCAAAACCGATTCAAAAGTTGAGCACAAATCCTTCATTTCTTCTTTTAGTTCAAGATTATTCTTTTTCAAAAGATTATGTTTTTCCAAAAAAATTTCAAGCTTTGTGGCAAGTTCCATATTTAAGGTTTGAGCTTCTAAACAACCATCGCAATAGGAACTAGAGCAATCATCTAATTGAGAATCCGATTGTACCTCAAGGGAGTCTTTCCCTTGGACCATGAGGCAATGCTCGTCAGACATGTCTCTCCTAGATCTTCTCAACTTGTTGATGATCCTTGGTAGCTCGGGAGAAGTCAATATGCTCCAAACTGTAAAAGCCGAATCATAATGATCAAACACCGGTAAAAGATCTTCATTAAGAGATGCTCTAAGTGTTTTAAGTGCTAATGCATTTGCCTTCTTATGCTTGCTATGATTTGGGTAGGATTCATTAGTAGTGGCTTGATAAACTAGTTGTCCTAGGCTTTTTAAATGACTACTCATATTGGCCTTTCAAACATCAAGTCTAAAAAGTCAAACATAGGAGGGCTATCCATGAGTGTAACTATATGTGTGCAAATGAACAATGCAAATGAAGATTAGCAAACCAAGATCTCACTCCTAGGTGGTTAAACCTAAATATCAGGAGCGGAGGCTCTGATACCAATTGAAATCACCTAGAGGGGGTAAATAGGTGATAATGTTAATCTAGTCAACTTAATGAGGAATTTAAAAACTAATTGCAATCACACAAGAATGCAAGCAACAAGTGATGCACACTCAAACAGCCAAGCAAATAATTATGAATGAACAATATGAATTGATGCAAGGCACAAAGTAAAGAGATAGAGTAAGAGCCAAGGGATCAAGCGCAAACAACAAGATATGTTTCGAGGTTCGAGCACCCAGCTCTACATCCCCGCCTTCACACAGAAGGATTTAAGTCCACTAGCTTGTCCACAAAGAACTCCCACAAAGGGAACCTCCACCGAGGATTTAGGGCAATAACAATTACAAGGAGTACCCAACTCCTCTCCTTACAAACACAACCTCCTCCTTGAGGCACAACTCCAAGCCAACAAACAATCACCTCACAACTTGAGGGATTAGCACAAAGCTACACAAGGATCACCTCACCACTTAAGGGATACAACCTAAAGGCACAAAGCCAAGAAAAGATTGGTTTACAACTTGGTGGTTTAAACAACAACCACAAACAATTTCTTTCTCCCACACAAAGATCCTATAGAATAAGAAAGTAGATGTAGCTCAAGTGTGGAGAAAACCAATGGAATAGAAATCAAAATCACAAAGAAAATCCTTGAGAAAAACTGAAACCAAGATATAGAAGTTGAATCAAAACTCTTTTTCCCAAAAACTCTTTCTTTGATATTCCAAACCCTAGCAAAAACACCAAATAGATTGTTCAATTTAAGTCCAAAAACTTCTTTTGATTGCTATGAAAACACCAGAGAGTAAGGAAAAATTCGCACCAAAAATCTTTCAAAAAACTGGCCATTAATGGGGTATTTATAGCCCCCAGAAAATTATAGCCGTTGGCAACCAAATCTGCCAAAAATGGCCTACCGGTCGACCGGTCGGTCGACCGGCCAACGGTCACATTTTGACCGTTGCCAGCTACCGGTCGACCGCCCGGTCGACCGAAACAAATAGAGAGTTACCTGCATGCAGTCGGTCGCCCGTGCGGTCAACCGGCCCATGGGGCAGCCAGCGTGCACGTATCCGTGCACGTCGGTCGACTGATACGGTCGACCGGCTACTTGGTGCGGTCGACCGTAGAGGTCGACCGACCTAGCCTGACAGAGGCTGTTCTGGTCAGCAAAAACATGTTATTAATTATTCAATAAATTCCCATAAAATCTCTAAAATTACACAAAAATGGTTTTATCATTTATATTGAAAAATAAACTTGTGTTAAAATTTCAACACAAATTTCAAACATCTTGAAACATTTTGTGTCTTATAATGTTTACCAATTCAAAAACTGTATTTTTTAAAACTTGGATTTTTTGAATAGAAAATACATTTTGTCCAAAACTCATCTAATTATAAAAACATGATATTAAACAACATTTAGGCATGATGTATATGGATATAATCCTATATACATGAAATATATATATATATCATAGTTTTTGTCTTTAATTCCAAAAATAAGTTTTGTTAAAACACAAAACCTAAAACACATGAATAGGCATATCAAAGTAAGTTTGTCTAAGAGTTGAAACATGCATGTATATAGAACAAATCTAATATACACTAAACCATGTAAACTTGTTTTGATATAATATCTATTCATGAAAACCAAGATCGGTTAAACCAAAAACCGAAAACCAAAACATGAAACGTGTGTGTTGTGAACTTGAGCATATCATACTATTCTAATCTTTACAATTTGGATCTAAACACAAACTAAACTGGGTACCGATGTCTTCTTGTAGAGCGCAATCTCCAAGCCGACTCGATCCAAAACTCTTTGATCCACCGAGCAAGTGCTATATATGATCTTAGACGCTCGGGCTCTTGAAACAACATGTGAAAGCTTCCAATCATCTTGTTGAAGCTAATTCACCAACTAATAACTTGATTAATGATCTGAAATTAAATAACACAAGATTATTAATACACATAACTACATGAGTTAATCATCATCAAAACTAGAGTGGAAGGCCTTTGGGCCAACATATGGATCAACTCCATGGGACGTGATGTCAAGATATCCTTAATTGACTTGAAAGAGGACTTGGTTTGTTTTCCAAGTTGGCACGCGTCGCAAACGCGGTCCTTTTCAAAGTTCAAGAAAGGAATACCCTTCACCATTTCCTTGTTGTTTAACCTAGATAGATGGTCAAAAGAAATGTGGCCTAATCTTCTATGCCACAACCAAGAGTCATCATCGAGGGCTTTCAAACAAGTAATATTGCAAGACATATTAGACAAGTCAATCATGTACATATTGCTTTCACGAAAACCGAAAAATATACATGTGTTAGATTGTCTATCAAAAACTCTACAAGCTATGTTATCAAAAACAACATCAAAACCTTTATCACAAAGTTGACTAATAATCAAGAGATTATGCTTGAGTCCATCACTAAAACAACATTTTCTATTAAAGGGGATGTACCAAGTTTAATATTACCAATACCGATGATTTTACCCTTGGCATCATTTCCGAAGGTGACGGTGCCACCTTCATGGTATCTTGATAGGGTTGCAAAGTTGTTGATATCCCAAGTCATGTGTCTTGAGCAACCACTATCAAGATACCACAATCCTTTACGTCGTTGCGCCTTGGAAAGTACCTACATCATTTAGCAAATTCATTGACTTTGGTACCCAAATTTTCTTGGGTCCTTGAAAGTTAGTGTTTCGAACCCAAACATTATGATGAGATGCATTAAGTCTATCATAGCAAAACTTAACTAAGTGATCTTTACAACCACAATATGAACATGAAAACACTTTACCATATATGAATGCATGATGGGTGTGTGAAGTGTGAGCATGTTTGGGGGGTTTGGCATGATGTAAAGGTTGTGAGGTATGAACATGAGCATGAGCATGAGCATGAGCATGAGCATGAGATTATTTCTTAGAGGCTTGTTTCTTAGGAACATAGCCTCAAGTCTATTCTTATCAAATTCACACTTTTTCAAAACTACTCCTAAAGAATCAATTTTCTCTTTTAGCATGGAAATCTCATTTTCATTAACTTGTGAAAACTTACCATTGCAAGAAATCTTATAGTTATCAAAATCTTTTTGGTGGAAACTAAAGTAGAAGATAAATCATCTTTTTCTTTAGTAAGAGTAAAAACATGATGATTAAGAGACTCATTTTCTTTTTCATATTTAAATATTTTTTTAAGAACATCATAGTTATGTGAGAGTTCTACAAATGCTTCTCCTAATTCATCCATGGAAAGCTCATCATCAAAAGAGGTGGAAGGGGTTACCTTGCTTGTGCCTTCATTAGCCATGAAGCACATGTTGACGGGTCAACTTCTTCCTCGGATTCACTCTCGGAATCCCATGTAGCCTTCAATGCTTTCTTCTTGTAAGGCTTCTTGGAGGTGGAAGGCTTGACTTTATCCGGGCATTCCGTAACAATATGACCCGGTTTTTGGCAATTGAAGCAAATAATTTTCCTCTCTTCTTTGCCTCCTTGCCATCTCCTTCTACCTTGAAACTTTGCCTTGTTATATATCCTCCGAACGTTCTTAACAAGAAGTGAGAGCTCTTCGTCATCTTCTTCTTCATCGTCTTCGTCGGAGTATGGGGATTGACTCTTGAAGGCAATAGCTTTCTTCTTGGAGGGGGCCATTTCTTCTCTTGCTTTTTTTTCCATCTCATGGGTCTTGAGGTTCCTGTTTTCCATTATGTTTGCAAAGGGGGAAAACTTACAAATAAAAGTTTGAGGAGCTAAATTACAAGTATTCTCAAAAGATTACAAGTAGATCTCCTCAGAGATTCTGGGAAAATGTGCCGATAGGAGTCTGGTCAGCGCGCGACCACTTTGTCCCTTTGACGATGCGAGCGATGAGATTCCCTTCTCGCCTGGTTCGGGGAATCAGAGAACAGAAGGTTGGTAGAACCCTCTTGCTGCTTCTCAAAATCGCCTTCGATAAGGAATTCCTTCTCGCCTGGTTCCGGAGATTCCTTGAGAGGAAGGACGACGTTAGGGTATCAACACCCTGATTAGAGAAAGCAATTCTCTAAAAAGTCTCTGAATTCGAGAGCGCGCGGTGCGTCGTGAAAAAGCCTCTGCTTGTGGAGTCTTCTCTCTCTTTTTTTTTATCGATCGATCTCTCTTGCGTCCGTCTGCGTGTATGCCCCCCTTCTTTTTTCTTCTGTACCCTTGATGGGCTATTTATAGGGAGAGCAAGGGTATAACCGTCCCTTGAAGATATGGAAACAGATTGAATCAAATCTGTTTAAATCTGGAAAGTAGCCTTACTGCGAGGCTAGGATTGGCAGGTCGGTTGATCTGTTTTGATCCTTTCCATATTGTTAGGAGATTCTCCTTGATCCTCTTACTCGTTTCAAGAGAGTCAAGAGATTGCGGCAATCACCTGCCATATTTGAATCCCGATTGGATTTGATTAGATTGAATCCGATCTCATCAGGAGATTTTGATTGGTCAAAGGTTGACCATAGCAGGCTGATAGCGGAGCTGCCCGCTTTGAAGCTCATAGCGGAGCTAGAGGCAATCCTTAGCGAAGTCCGAAAAGAGGCTTTTCGGCGAAGCTATCAGTTAGCTTCCTGGCGATGCTCTAGATGATGCTAGCCTCTCAAACGAGGCTATCTCCTTGGGCTAATGCAATGCTAAATGCTAGCATTTTAGACCTGCTGAGGTCTGTTTAGAAACAATCCGGGTTCACTGTTCTGCTTGCTGGATCAGTGGAGTCCAAACCGCTCCCTTGTCCCTTGGAGGTGGGTGAAAACTGGTCTTCAGCTCGTCTGTCCCTTGTCTTTTGTAAATGTCAACAAGTTTAGACATCGTTCGGACCAATGAGAATCTTGTCTTTTTTAAGTGTCAACAAGACCCCCTTCAAAGTTTTCGAGAGTCTGCAATAGCCCAGACTTCGAAATACTTTGAACTGCTGTGATGGTGGTGTGGAGTATGAACGTCGCCATGATGGTTGAGTTCAGCTTCGCCTTCAATCCTGCTTTGGGATGAATTCGCCGAAGAATTGCACTGGTTCGCGAGTAGCTTCGCGTCGGGGTAGCTCCGCATCTGGGCTTCCAAGAAATAAGTTCGCTTTGGAACTCCTGTTGCCTTTTCAAAGCCAACTACCGTGGGGCGGTTACGAGGAGGATCATTCCTTCTTTCGCGCCAATCGAGAGAGATGTTCTCCGATTTGCACGTTTCCAAGAGAGGATACTCCCTTTCTTCAAGGCGCCATAAGTGCCTTTTATGAGGGAGACGTTTTCTCCCTTTGCATGGTTCCAAGGGAAAACCGTCCCTTCCATCAGGGCGCAATAAATGCCTTGAATGCGCTCGTGCTTCCACGCTTGAGGTGGTTGCGCTCAGGCCATGGGGCCTATAAATAGGACACTTGAGGTCCTCTGAAGAGAAATGTTTTGCCTTTCTTCTCTTCTCTTGGTTGTGAGAGATACTCAGATCTCTGAATTAGTGGGAAAACCCACTCTGGTTGTTTAACCGGCCAAGGACCAGTAAGTCTTGATCGTTCAACGACTTCACCGATTTTAGGGAATTCATCTCCCTTAGTTTAGCTTTGACAGCTGCTTTAGGGATTAACTTCCCTCGATCTTCATCTTGCACTTGGCTGATCTGCAGAGAAAGATTTTAGCATAGCTTCCTGTGAAGCTATCATCTTGATTTGATCAGAGAAAGATCACTGTATGTTAAGTCCGCTACACAGGCAGAACTTAGGACTTGGTCTCTTCAAAGGTTGAGCCAGTCTTGCCATATTGGTGAATGTTGAGACTGTGTCTGACTTTGCCATAGAGGTGAGGCTAGGACTTGGCGTTTGCTGAGCTAGTCCATTAGTTGGTGTGCAGGCGGAGCTTGTCCTCTGCTGAAGTCGGATCGCTTTGCCGCCCAAGAATCTGACTTAATATCTTTGCAGCTTTTTCTGTGCTTAACTGTTAACTTGCTCCAATTTGCCTTGCAGTGAGCTATGCTTGCCAGTCTGGTCACTTGATGAAAGAAACCATGAAATCGCCTTATGCTTCCCCGGTTGAAGCTTTACTTTTAAGCAGGAGGAACAATTCGGGGCAGCGAATGCGCGTCCCAGGGGCTGTTGGCAGCCTCTTATCCGAGATGATTCGTTCTGAGGTGAGGCTGGCCGCCGCCTTTATCGGAGAGGATCCGCTTCAAGATGATGGGCGTCGCCTGTGGGATCGCCGGCATCATTGCCGACTTTCAACTTTGGTGGCCTTTGATGGCGATCCACTTCGAGAAAGTGGGCATCGCGCCTGTTAGATCACTGGTATCACTGCCGATTCCCATTATACGTGATCTATCGTGTTGGCGGCGATAGGTTTTTTTATTGCCAGGCTTCAAAAAATGGCCTGGCAAGATCTGCCATTTTGTGGAGAAAAATGACCGTGTCCTTGCGGCACCACTGGTTACGGCCTTATGCAGGAGGAGGGCCCTTCCTGTCCCGTTGGTCTGGCCTGGGAGCAGATAAAACCGCTTGTATGCCTTTTATGCAAATGACCTTGTTAGGCAACTCGGTGTGTTATATGAAACACAGCTTTGATGTAATATCAAATGTACCCTTGCTTTTGAATCAATGAAAGTTCATCGTCTGATCATCTGATTTTTGTTTACTTTCACTGAGAGTTTGGCCATAGCTGGGCTAAACTGTGTGCGGAGCTAAGGACATAGTCCTTCCTTCGAATGATCTTCGCGAGACTGGCATGTCAGCGCGAGCAGCACGCTCTTTTTTTTTTTTTTTTTTAGAGGGCTAAGGTAGGCCTTTCAGCGAAGCCCTTGAAGGATTGTGCGAAGTCCGCACTTTTGCACTAGTGCGAAGTTAACTCTTAGTAGAGTTGAACCGGCGCTTCTCGGGAAGGCGCTTCGGGCGCTGTTTCGAATTAATTCGAAACGGCGGCATGGGCCTTTTTTCGAGGCCTCGTTTCAGGCGCTGATTGGCCTATAAAAGCCCGATCGGGCTGATATGGAAATGATCTCCTTTTTTAGAGAACTTTCTATCTCTTCCTCTTCTTCTTCCCTTTCATTCAGAGATCTTTGAGGACTCTAGCAACTCTTCAATGGCGCCCAAGAGACGAGCGGGAAAAGAAGTGGCGACTTCTGCGGCGGAGGGCGTTCCTCCTCCGGTCATCGAGCGACCTGTCGCTGGTAAGGAACTTTCCGATCTGATTAGAGAGTGGTCTCCATCCTTTGGAGCCGATACTCGGCCATTAGGACGATCAAATATGATCTGTCCTTATCAGGGAACTCGTTTCCCTTCAACTTCCCTATTTTGCTTGCACCAGGGAGGTAAGAACTGAACAGTTCTTCTTTGGGCTTTCGCACGAAGCCATAACTTGGGCCATCTCCGTACTGTTTGAGGAAAAGGACTTGAATAAGTCCTCTCAGTCATAATGACTTTTGACCATAATGCCCCTTTGATGACGTCAGCCCTTAGGGCTATGTCACTTCCTGCTTGAAGCTGGCGCTTTGGATATTTTCTGCAAAGATGCAGTCTTATCCATGAAGTGAAGCTTTTTCAAAGCTATCGCCTTGCAGGCCCTGCTTGCTGGGCGAGGCTATGCCTTAGTGAATTTTTATGCTTTCGCATCCACTTGATTGGTGAACTAATCATAGCTCATTTCTGTTTTTGCAGTACATTACGCCTCCGGCCTTCAGAACAGTCTGTTCGGTGTAGCCAGTCGAGCAGGCGGAAGCATCAGCTTGCAGTTCTATGGGCAGGCTTCATTGTTCAGTGAGCCGAGCTCCCTTGTACGGGATACGCTCATCCAGGAGGGTCGTCCGCAGGCCATGCGGAGCATCTTGACTACGGCTCCACTTGAAGATATCGACCGTCAGGCTTACAGAAAGCCTGACTTCATGTTCGGGGATGCTGCACCAGATCCCGATCGCCAGCTGCAGGCCGGTGAAGGCCAATGGATCTTCCAGTTGGACGGCGAGAGATTCTATCTCCCGTCCTCTAAGCGGCATTTTGCTTTGTCTTCCTTCGCGAGCGCGACTCAGGCTCGGAAGATGGCGTGGGGCGTGAGCCTAAACGCCGAGTCTGTAAGTGTCGGGAGGTTGACATTCCAGTCCGGCTACTCGAGGGCGGGCCATCCTCGTAGCATAATGGGGCTATACCCTGGGAAGGTATCGCGGGACCTTCCAGTAGGAGAGAACCCAGCTGCGGCGCCGACCTTTGGCACTCAGTTCTGCGAAGTTGACGGGAACTACCCCGCCACCGATTTCAGGACTCCCGGTTGGGTCCACCCTCCTAGATCGTGGTGGGCGGAGTTGACCAACTATATCCTCACCCATTTTGAGGGGGACTTAGAGAGGTTAAACCTCCATGAGGCCGTCAGGGCGACCTGCTACGGCATCGAGATGAAGGTGGCGTGCTTCTACGCCATCCTTGAGTTGTATTGCCCGGCCTCGGGGACTTTCTTCACCCCAGTTGGTGAGTTGGGTATGGCCCTGCACGAGATGCGGGAGATCTCTGCTTTGCCCTTCGGGTCTCTTCCATACGAAGAGTACTTTCCCTGTGAGGCGGAGCTGGCTATTCTGGAGAAGCAGGAGCCTGCTCTGCTCGAGACATACCGGGAATTGATGTGCCATTTGCACATTTGCTCCAGCATCCACACCGGTGGCAAAGGTAGCTCGAAGAGCTTGAAGAGCTGGGGGAACTACTTGTTCCCGGATATGACTAGTGCGCCTGAGGCAGCTCATTGCGGAGTTGCTGAAGAAGACATCTTGGCAAGGATGGAGGTGCATGCTGAAAAGGACATCGTCGTGGCAGAAGATGATGGTCCTCTCGGGAAGGGTGATGTTCTTCGGAGCTTTCACCATCAGGCCCGTCGGCCTATGTCTCGCAAGGCGTTGCTGGCCGGCTTCTTAACCATCTGGTTAAAGAAATGTGTCGTGCCTTCTTCTTCGGGTGACATCGTCCATCCGACTGTGCTGCTGCCTGCCGTCCGCTTGGTTCATGGCCACCGTCTGGGTCTTCTCCCGGCCATGGTGTGTTGTATTCAGAGGGGCCTTCGTGCATTGACGGAGGCTTTCTGCAGGCCAATGGCGTCAAGGCGGGGGAAGGGTGCCGTCCTGCCTTGTGATGGACCCAATCCTAGGGTAGGTTTACCGTACACCTACTTGATGGCGTGGTTCGCCTTGCACTGCCCCAGTTTGATTGGAGCTGGGGAAGACCCTCCGCAGGGTGTTCAAACGGCGCTTCTCCGTCGCTTTGAAGGCCGTTCGTGGCAGAAAACTTATGTGGCCGAGGCCCGTAAGTTAGTGCGTCGTTATGACGCTTATAGCCTGTTCCGTTGTTTTCCTCGCCTGCGGGGTGCAGGGTACAACGAGGAATTCCATGATGTGGAGTCAGGTCGGTCTCCCATGAGTCGGGGTGTTTTCGAGTGGCTGGTCTGTATCCGGCCCTCGCATTTGCTGTACAGGAGTGGGGATACCTGCTACCTGGAGCCCTACGTCCCGAGCCGGTTTGCCCGCCAATTTGGGTATGACCAGTTGTATGTGGGCAACCCCAATCCGGACCTGGCTTTCATGGGGAGCCTCATTGATGGGGCTCGTGCTTGGCGGTTTTTTACCGCGGATGACACTGGAGCGTGGCTACGCACGCCGCCGAGGGATCCCGGCCTTTGGACGACCCTGTGTTTCTGCCAATGGTATGCGGCTTCGAACTCCACACCTGCTAGGTTTAATGCCAACCGTTCGGGTGTGAAGTTAATTTCTCATCGGATGAGGCAGAAGGCTTCTGATAAGATGGAGGGCAAACGAGTCCGTGTTCCTGGCATAGAGGAGTTCATCGCTGTAGATGACAGCGGGGCTTCTGATGCGGGGAGCCCTTATTTCGAGGCAGAGACAAGGGCTGATGCCCACGAAGCTGATATTCGTGAAGCCGGGTCTGGTGTAGTGGGGACAGCTCCCTCACAACATGTGGAGGAAGTGGAAGAAGAGGACTCTGATGTCCACTTCAAAAGGAAGCGTGGGAGTGGATCCCGTAGGAAGTCGTCGGCGAAGAGGCCCCGTCGCCAGACTCCTACCATCGTGGTAGAGGGTGAGCTCTCTGCTGCGCCTCCTTCTGCTGCTCCATTAGTGGCTGAGCCGTCGGTTGCTGAACCGACTACTGGTAAGATTGGCCCCCATCTAATATGCCTTCAGCGCACTTTAAATAACTCATCATTTGCTTTTGTTGCAGGAGCTGAGGAGCAAGGGGAGCAAGGGGACCAGTATGATCCTCTATTTGCTTATGGAGCTGCTGCTGGTTCCTTTACTCGCTCGAAGGAATCTGGAGGTGATGCGGCCGACATTGGCCCGTCGGGCGCTGGGACTTCTAAAGGAAGTCCTATGGCATCCAGCTCTACCGGGTGGTCTGCGGAGGAATCGGCGAGCAGGTCGGCTATCCGCGTTGATTCTGGCAAGAACTTCGCGATGGAACCCCTAGAGACTGATGAGGCTGACGAAGTAACATCAGCCTTTGGTAAAATGATGACCTTTTGATCTCCTCTTGTTTACTGCATCCGCTTTTTTGACCATGGCTTTGTTGCAGGTGTTCGGCCTCAAGATGCGTCGGCTTCGAAGGAAGCGGAGGGCCCTCCTAAGAGGTTAGAGGGCGAGTCGAGTGCTTCGACCGCGGCGGATGCTGCTGTGTTGGACGCGCTGTATGGCGACCTCCCCTCTTATCAGCCCATGACAACTGAGAGGTCGGGGGTTGTGGAGACGGCAGTCCCGGAGGTATCCTCACCCCCAATCACATCACCGAGTGAGGTGCCGGCAATTTTGCCCAGTGCGGGGCTGAGGGTGATCGCGGACCCTAGTTCCCCGACTTTGATTGTCGAGCCTGCTGTTCAGGAGGTGGTTGCCAGTCCTTCCTCCACGGTGGCTGGCGTGCTGGTGTCGCTGAGGACTCCGCCGAGGTCACCTTTGGCTTGCCCTGCTGCTGTCAATGTTCCCGCTTCTTCTTCTGCGGCGGTGTCGACTGGGTTGGTAGATTGCTCCGAGGTTGTCTCAAGGGTTGATGAAGCTGAGAATGACTTCATCGGTAATCTGGTCGACAGCTTCTATAACAGTTTGGAGCAGACTATCGGTCTAGTTTTGAAGGGCTCGCCTGTGCCATTTTCGAAGCTGAAGATGGTCCTCTCCCGTGGTATTGAGTGTATCCGGGACTTTGAGGGGTACCATCAAGCTGCTGCTCTAGAGCTCCTGGTAGATGACCTTGAGAAGGACGTGGAGGAATGGCGCCATTTCCATCGTTCCGACGCAGCGTCTTTGGCTGATGAACGGCTCACACGTCTTGTCGCCCAGAGGCGCGAGGCTCAGCTCGCCGCTCAAGAGGCTGCTGAGGCTATCTCCTCTGACTTGAGGTCCTTGGAGACAGAGGAAGCAGAGGTTGGGAGTGCAATTGACGCTTCCAACAGTGCTCTTCTTGATGCTGAAGATAAGGTTAAGAGGGCTGAAGAGATGATCCGGAAGGCAAATCTCCTCTTATCCAAGGCTACACAGATGCGTCATGAAGAGTCTGCGCGGCTTAAGCAGCTCAGGGCTCGAAGTGAGGAACTGGCGGAGCGGAAGTCATCACAGAGGGCGACTTTGGCGGAGGTCGAGGCTCGTCTGGCTCAGGCGGTGGACTTCGATGAGGCTGAGCTAAGATCACAGGCGCTGGCCCAGGCTGCTGATGACAGGAGGACGAGGCTAGCTTCGCTCGGAGATCGGATCCGATCTTATCATGTACGCCTATAGGCTCCTCCATGTATCCCATCCCTTTTGGAATTTAATAAAAATTCTTTCTTTTGTCGTCTGCTGTTTGGATAATGAGACATGACTGTCTGTTGGTTCAGAGGTCGCAATGACATAACCAATTGAGATGTTGCCAGTTCTCGAGGTCAGCCCTTTGCGGGGCTAAAAGGGGAGATACTTGCCTTTTGTAAATGTCAGCAAGCATCGAGATTAAGACTTAGCTGTCTGCTGGTTCAGAGGTCGCGATGACGTAACCAATTGAGACGCCACTAAGCTCAATGATAGATGAAACTTGGCTATCTGCCAGTTCAGAGGTCGCAATGACGTAACTGGTTGAGAAGCCACCAAGCTTCGAAATAGGTGATACTCGTCTTTTGTAAATGTCAACGAGTATCGAGACCTGTCTTTTGTAAATGTCAACAGGACTCGGGATTGAGACTTAGCTGTCTGCTGGTTCAGAGGTCGCAATGACGTAACCAATTGAGACGCCACTAAGCTCAATGGTAGATGAGACTTGGCTATCTGCCGGTTCAGAGGTCGCAATGACGTAACTGGTTGAGAAGCCACCAAGCTCAAAATAGGTGATACTCGTCTTTTGTAAATGTCAACGAGTATCGAGACCTGTCTTTTGTAAATGTCAACAGGACTCGAGATTGAGACTTAGCTGTCTGCTGGTTCAGAGGTCGCAATGACGTAACCAATTGAGACGCCACTAAGCTCAATGGTAGATGAGACTTGGCTATCTGCCAGTTCAGAGGTCGCAATGACGTAACTGGTTGAGAAGCCACCAAGCTCAACAATGAGTGATACTCGTCTTTTGTAAATGTCAACGAGTATCGAGACCTGTCTTTTGTAAATGTCAACAGGACTCGGGATTGAGACTTAGCTGTCTGCTGGTTCAGAGGTCGCGATGACGTAACCAATTGAGACGCCACTAAGCTCAAAATTGCAATGGAGTTTGGGAAAAGTCTCGTTTTCGCGGGGAGAAACGAGGGAATCACTGTCATAGGTTTAATGTTAACGTAACAGCGGAATATGTATGGTCCTACCATTCTATGGATGAGAATTGGTAAGTGACTTTGGAGGTCTCGCTCTCATGAGGAGAAATGAGGGGACTGCTGTCATAGGTTTAATGTTAACGTAACAGCGGAATATATGGTCTTACCATTCTATGGATGAGAATTGGTAAGTGACTCTGGAGAGGGAATCAAGTGGGAGCAGGTCCCTTGGGATTTTAAGCAAACCCCCAGCTACCAACAGGTTTGATATGCTTGGAGAAAGAGAAAGGCTCTCTTTGTGCGTATTCCGGACGCGCGGGTCTCGATCAGAGGTGTAATGTTAACATGATCGAGAGCAAGATCCTTGATTAAGGATAATACTTCTTTAAGAATTTGCCATTGATCGGCATCATGAGGAGGTCGCCATCTGCAGTTGTAAGGCGGTATGCTCCGTTTGAATAGACTGTCTCTATCACAAACGGTCCTTCCCATTTAGGTTGAAATTTGCCTTTGGTCTTGTGCGTCATAATCATCGGTCGTCTGACGGCTAAGACCAGGTCTCCTTTCTGGAAGACTCTCTGCTTGACCTTCTTATTGAAGGCTTTTGACATCCGAGCCTGATATAGCTCGATGTGTTGCTGAGCTTGTAGCCGCTTCTCGTCCAGGGCTTCGAGCTCTTGAAGACGCAAGCGATCATTGTCTTCTGATGTCATCTTAGTAGTCAAGGCTACCCGCAATGATGGCACCTGGATTTCCAATGGGATGACCGCTTCGCACCCATATACCAGGGAGAAAGGCGTATTGCCTGTCGGTGTCCGAACCGTAGTCCGGTAGGCCCAAAGGCATTCACCGAGCTTTTCGTCCCAATCTCGCTTGTTCGAGGAGACAAACTTCTTGAGCAGCTTGATGATTGTCTTGTTAAATGCCTCTGCCAAGCCGTTGGCGGCAGGATTGTAGGCGGTTGAAGCCACATTCTGAATTCGGTATTTATCGCAGAACCGATAGAACCCTTGGCTTACGAATTGGGGACCATTGTCATGGATGATCCGTCTGGGTACACCAAATCGATGGATGACATGGTGTTTGATGAAGCTAACCAGATTGGAGGTTTTAACTTCGGCCAACGGTGTGGCCTCTGCCCATTTTGAGAAGTAATCGGTTATTGCCAGGATAAACCGGTGACCTTTTGCTGAAGAGGGACTGATTGGCCCTACGACATCGATTCCCCATGCTTCAAATGGCCATGAAGCAGCAGTAGGGTGGAGCAATTCCGAAGGTTGGTGTATGAAGTCTGCATGGACCTGGCACGCCTTGCACCTTCGTGCATATTGGGTGGCATCGGCCATCATGGTCGGCCAGTAGTACCCAAGTCTGTGCAGCCTGTCTTTAAGCTTTGGACCCGGCTGGTGAGCTCCGCAAATGCCATCATGTGCTTCTTTAAGCACTTCCTGTGCCTCTGAATGAGAGAGACAACGGAGGAGGACACCGTCATATGAACGACGGTAGAGTGTCTTCGAAGTAGGATCATAGTGGAAACGGAGCGACCTTCGTCTGATGGACGCCGCTTCTTTGGGATCGTCTGGAAGCAGACCGTGCAGAGCGTAGTCAATGAGAGGGAAGCGCCAATCCCTCGGCTCAAGACCCACGGAGGTATTATGGACCTCTTGGATCCTTAGCATATGCTTGGAACATACGAGATGCCGGGTTGCGACTGTGAGGTGATACTCGGTGTCGGCCGGTAAGGCTAGCGTTGTCGCTAATGCAGCGAGAGCATCCGCCTTGGTATTTTGGGATCGGGACACATGCCCGATGTAGAAGCCTTCAAATAAGCTAGCCAATTCGATGGCTGTATGATAATAAGGCACCAAGTCCTCATGGCGGACTTCATATTGGCCTTTGACTTGACTGATGACCAGCTTTGAATCGCCGTAAGCTTCGAGGTAGCGTACCCCCATTCCCCGGGCGAGCTGGAGGCCAATGAGCAGAGCATTATATTCCGCTACATTATTAGAGCATGATTCTGTCAAGGAGAATGCTCTGGGAAGGATATGATCCTGTGGGGAGATGAACACAACCCCCACTCCGGCAATAATCTTCCCTTTGTGGCCCATCCGCGATGCTCCGTCGAAGAACATCTGCCACACTTCCTCTGCTGAGGTTGCATTAGACTCGAAGACTTCATCAGGGATGTCTTCGTGAAGTTTTGAATGTTCTGGAACTGGATGAGCAGCTAAGAACTCTGCAAGGGCCTGGCCTTTAACTGCCTTCTGAGGAGTAAAGGTCATGTCGTATTGAGACAACAGAAGTGCCCATTTAGCCAACCTTGAATTCAGCGACCCTGGCTTCGTCATGAGAAGACGTAAAGGGTTCACCCTGGAGATGACATGTATGGTTTGGCCAACCAAATAATGTCGTGTCTTCTGGACAGCGAAGACGAGAGCTAAACACTCTTTCTCAATAGGATTGTAGCGAGATTCCGCTCCTATGAGAGTCCTGCTCAGATAATAAATGGCCTGCTCATGGCCATTGTCGTCCTTCTGAGCGAGGAGGGCACCGAGGGAATAGTCCAGAGCTTTTACATAAAGCAAGAATGGTTTCCCTGACGTAGGGGCCACTAAGACCGGAGGTTTTGTGAGATACCTCTTAATGTCTTCATAAGCTTCTTGACAGGCTTGGTCCCATATGAAGGCAGTACCCTTTTTCATGAGACGGGTAAAGGGCTGGCAACGGCCCGAAAGATTTGCTATGAATCTTCTGATGTAGGCTAATCTGCCTTGCAAGCCTCGGAGCTCTTTGAGGTTCCTCGGTGGATGCATGTCCTGTATGGCTTTGACTTTGTCTGGGTCCAGATGGATCCCTTTTGATGTGACAATGAACCCAAGGAATTTGCCGCTGGACACTCCCAAGAAGGATTTTGTCGGGTTCATTTTCAGCTGATGAGCCCGCATTATGTCGAACATCGTTCTCAGATCGCGAAGATGTTCATCTTTGCTGCGGCTTTTGACGGCAATGTCGTCAACATAGCATTCCACCGTCTTTCGGAGATGGTCGCGGAAGATCATGCTCATCGCCCGCTGGTAGGTTGCTCCGGCGTTCTTCAGTCCGAAGGGCATTACAGTGTAGCAGTATACCCCCAATGGCGTTCGGAAAGAAGTATGCTTCTCGTCATCAGGATACATCTTGATCTGGTTGTACCCTGAGAAGCCGTCCATGAAAGACATCCTTTCGAACCCGCATGTGTTGTCGATCATGACATCAGTGATCGGCAGTGGGAATTCATCCTTGGGACAGGCCGTATTGAGATCACGGTAGTCGATGCAGATCCGTATTTTCCCATTCTTCTTGAGGACGGGGACTATGTTAGCCACCCAATCTGGATGTTGTTCCTCCCGGATGAAGCCACAAGCAATGAGCTTATGAACTTCGGCTTCAATAGCCTCCATGATGTTTGGGCGGAACCGACGTTGTTGCTGCTTGACTGGCTTAACGTCGGGCTTGATGTTTAGACGGTGCATAGCGACCTGTGGATCAAGTCCAGGCATGTCTTCATAGCTCCAGGCGAAGACATCTATATACTCTTTTACGAGCATTATCAATTCTTCCTTTTCGATAAGTGATAGGCTTTCACTTATGAAAATCGGTTTGGGATGATCTTGACTGCCCAAGTTGACCTGGATCACCTTGTCTTCGGTAGGTGGCTCGCACAGCTCAAACCGCTTTTCCCATTGAAGGCTCAATTGCTGGGCCCATGATTCCTCATCGGCAACCTCTGCGGGTTCCAACTGACTGCTTGAAGTCATGAGGCTTTCGAATATCCCTCCTATGCTGACATCAGAATCCCATTCGGAGGATGAGGCCGACTGTGATGGGATCGATCCATCGCCTTTGACCTGAACTGTTGTTGATGATGTGGGTGTGACATACCCTAACCCCCTGCGTGTACTATCATAGTAATTTGCAGGTTTCCCTCTTGGGACGGAGTTACGCATCAGGCCGCGTCTTCCTTTTCCGAAGTTTAGGCCCGCTCCCTGCTTCAGGTTGTAACCCATCTTCTTCATAATATGGCGTGCTGATGGCGCGTAATGAAAGAACTGTGGAGCATCCGACTCTGAGCTTGAGTCTGTGGTTGAGAATCTCCCTGGCCGGGCTCTGCCGAAGATTATCGGCGCCTGACCTTGCTTGGACGGAGGGACTACCAGCGTGGCCCCTTCTACGGCTTCCACAGATGTGCTAGCCACACTCGGCTCATGTACGGGCATATGAAGAGAGCCATCCATCATGGATTTAATCGACTCGATGCTCGCAGGATAATCAAAAGAAATATTATCATTAATTATCCATTCGCCTTCCTCCTCAGGAGGGATCTTACATCGGGGATCATTAAAGCATGCTACAATTGGCTCGCCAATCAGAATGGCTGGCATGCCCGTTTCGGATTCCGAATCCGCCTCATTGCCACTTTCATCATCGTCTGGCAATGGTTCTCCCGGCGTTCCACTAGCCTCTTGATATAGGAGAGCATCAGTGAAGTAGTTTTCCACCCCCTTGAAGGGTTGCTTCTCAGCGAAGACAGTTCGTACTGTCGCATCATCCTCAACATACTTGAAGCACTGATGGAGAGTGGAAGGAACGATCCAGTTGGCATGGATCCATGGTCGTCCCAGTAGCAGGTTGTATGATGTGTCAGCATCAATGACATAGCACGTCACTTCTGACTTCAAGCTTCCGATTCTGCAGCGGAGCCGAATCTTTCCAAGCGGATGGCTGCTCCCGGCGTTGAAACCATATATTGTAGTGGTGGTTGCGGACAACCTGTACAATGGTATGCCGAGGAAATAGAGGAGCCTTTTGGGGATGATGCTGAGTGCAGACCCCGGATCTACTTGTACTCTTTCAATGCATGTTGAACCGATATATCCGGTATAGTACAGAGGTCGATCATGCTTGTTGTCTTTGAGAAGCATATCTTCCGCCGTAAAGGTAATAGCAGGCACCTTGGATTGTGCGTGATGGCACTCTGAGCAGGAAGGCCGCATCTCATCACCAGGAACCTCAGGCATGCATGTCAGAAAGGACTCCGAGTTGGCCAGCGCATCTCTGAGTGCCTCTCTTGTCTCTTTAGAGAGACGAAGGAGCTCGTGTATTGTGATACGAGCCGGGATATTGGCTAAGTGGGCCAATATATCAAAGCGAAAGGGCGTGGCTAACCCTTGGCCTGGCGGTTTCTTCAACACATGGTCGAACCGCACTTCCTTAGGCTTCTCTTTCCCTTTGGTCAGAACTGGAGCGGATGTCGGCATTGGTACTGACGTCGTTTGCTGTTGTATCTCGTCAGTAGACTTGTCATACTGCCTTAAGTATGACTTTCCAGACCGGGTGCCCGTCTGTTGAGGTGCATCTGCCTGCGCTGTACAGGCATGCTTCTCTTCTTCTGAATCGCTGAGGGAAGCCGAAGTAAGATTACCATCATCTGGCAGGACAGAGATGACATTGCAGGACTTGCCCTTTTTGCTGGAGTCCTTCGACGTCCGCTGTACGTCTTGGACGAGGTCAGGGTGTATCCACATAACTTCCCCTGTCTCCAATGTCAAGGGGACGAGACCCTTGTCATCTTTAGCTATGGTTGAAGAATGCTTGACTTCCAACCGTGGTGTGGGGGCTGGATAGGTCCCGTCGGGAACTGTGACCTTCTGAGCAGTGCCGAACTCAAGAGTCACCATATTGGCAGTGACTTTCTTCTGTTCCGTCTTCAATGTGAGGACTCCGGCGTCGACCAAAGCTTGAATTCTATCCTTGAGAACATAGCACTTGTCAGTAGGATGGTGGATCATCCTGTGGTAGAGGCAGTATTTAGGGTCGTTTGTACGCCCTATCTCATTGGGACGCCGAGCATCCGGTAGCTTCATTTTGTTCCCTTTGTGGAGCAGATGGAATATCGTGACCACCTGATCATCTCTGAAGGAGTACTGCTTCGGAGGAAACTTGGGCTCTTGGCTGTTGACGCCGCTCTTCTTGGCCTTTGACTGCATGTCCCCGGTCAGCTCGACGGACATAATTTCCTTCCCTTTAGCTTGGGAAGACTGCGGGAGATCGCTACGCCCTTTGTTGTTCGCGCCCCATTTGCTTCTAGGGGCGGATGGCTCGAACTTCTTAGCCGATTTCTCGGCTATCTCAGCTTGTTCGACCAATTCCTTCCAAGTATGGGCTTTGACAGCCCCCATGCGGACTTCTACTTGATCCAAGAAGTTGTGCCTGCATGTCTGTAAGAGCATAGGTAATGGCATCCCTGCTGGGCACATCAGAGATAGATTTCTGAACCGCTCAATGTATTCACGGACAGATTCGCCTTTCCTCTGCACAGTGGAAAGGAGCTTGTCCATGGTTACTTCGGTGTCATCCTCATAGAAGCGAGAGAGGAACCGAGTTTCCAGGTCGACCCAGGAGTTGATAGAGCCCTGAGGAAGGCTTCGGAACCAGTCGAATGCCACCCCTTTCAAGGTGCCGATGAACAACCTAGCCAAGATGGCGTCGTTGCTTAGAACATTACCGGTCTGGGACCGGAAATAGTAGATGTGCTGATTGGGCGAGCTCTTACCATCATACGTATGCAACGTTGGTGGTTTGAACTTTGGCGGATATGGCACCGAATCCCACTCCAGCGGATAAGGACGGACTGCCCCTACCTTCTTTAATTCATCCCTCTGAGCTAGGGATGCGATTTGAGCTTGAAGGCCTTTAAGGACTTCGGCATCCAGGGAAGAGCCTCCCTTAGATTTCTCCGTCTTGGGCGGATCATTGCTGAGATGTCCCTCCTCGTCATGATTACTCCCGGTATCATCATTCCGGTTGCTGAGGAGCTGAGCGAGCATCTGTTGAATATTGTCCAGGGCCTCTTGCTGAGTTCTAGAGGTCTGCTCCTGAGCTTCCAAACGCTGACGAAGATCGTCATTGGCGTTATCGGCCATATTAACCGATGCTTTGTCCGTTCGCACAGAACTGACTGTTGCTGAAGAGGCATACCCGCTGTCTTCATCTTCTCCATCAGATGATTGGGGTGATCGCCTGGACTGTGGCGAGATCAGGGCCTTTGAGGAAGAAGGCTGCTCATAATTATAGGGTATCGCTACCCTGGATCTGGTGTTTCGGAAAACACCTTCTTCGCGCACCAAGACTTCACCTAAGCCCGGGCTATAATCTGGATCTGGGGAGCCGAAAGGGGTATCATCAGATGTATGACCTTCCCTGTGTCGCTCTCGTCCTCTTCCGGTCATGTTGACGGACGCGAAGGCTGGGCCTCGTGAAGCGCTCCTTTCATGATGCTTCTTTATGGCACGTGCGGACAACCGGTCAAACACCGATTGACGGTGCGGAGGTGCCACCTTGATTGGATATTGCCGACAATGGGCTGAATGGATTGTCACAAGTCGGCATCCTCTTTGACAACAAGGGGAAGTGGTTTGGAGAGACTCCAATTCCCACTTGTTTGCCAAGAATTGTCGCAGGTTAGGCTCAACAGAGCCTGAACAACCCCGTGGAGAGGCCTTTCTGGAGCGTACAAGGGATGATGCTCCGTTCTTCTTATCCCTGCAGAAGGGATTAGTACTGAATAGTACTTTGGCGCTAGCTTCGCCGACAGGTGCGAGCTTAGTGCCTGATGAATTGGGGAGCGGAGCACGCTGTGGTGCTTTGCCCGCTATTCTGCTGCGAAGGGGATCAACCTCAGATAACACTGCGGTCTTAGCCTTGCGGCCGCGAACCCAGTGAATTTGTTGTGGTACAATAGCTTCGCTTGTGCGAGCGAGGCTAACAGGAGGCTTTGCTGCCCTTGATTCAGGTGACGGTATGATTGCCGTCGTGACTTCATGGCTGGCAGCATCGTCAGGGCAGATGGGCATCTTACCCTTTTCTTCGCGGGAGAGGCGCAGTCTCGGCATGACTACTCCGGGAGCTTTGGTTGAAGACTCCTGTTTAGGCTTCCATATCAGCCTTGACAGGGGACGCCTAGGTTCGCAAGGAACCTGAATAGCCACAAGCGGGGCTGTGGGGTGCTGGCAAGATTCTGCCTCTGGTTTCTGATTTGAAACCTTGGTCGTGAAGACCTTCCTGTGCTTCCGTGCTCGAAGCGTCAGGCCACCCCCAGAGAGGACTTCTTCAAATCTTCCTTGATCGATCTGGATAACCAGGTTCTCAAAAGTGCAGGATCTGGGCTGCGGGCATGTTTCCTTGTTGCGCCAGAGAACTGCGGCAGGTTTGCAGAGAACCTTTTCCGTCTCCGCAGAGACTTTGCTTGAAGATTTAGCCAGAGAAGATCTGGCTGCACCGGCTTTTCTGAATTCAGAGATAGACCCGAAGGTCTGTTCGTCGCATTGCGACACTTGATTCTCAGCAGAGGAGAATACAGTCCCCAGCGGAGTCGCCATCTTGTTTTCCATTATGTTTGCAAAGGGGGAAAACTTACAAATAAAAGTTTGAGGAGCTAAATTACAAGTATTCTCAAAAGATTACAAGTAGATCTCCTCAGAGATTCTGGGAAAATGTGCCGATAGGAGTCTGGTCAGCGCGCGACCACTTTGTCCCTTTGACGATGCGAGCGATGAGATTCCCTTCTCGCCTGGTTCGGGGAATCAGAGAACAGAAGGTTGGTAGAACCCTCTTGCTGCTTCTCAAAATCGCCTTCGATAAGGAATTCCTTCTCGCCTGGTTCCGGAGATTCCTTGAGAGGAAGGACGACGTTAGGGTATCAACACCCTGATTAGAGAAAGCAATTCTCTAAAAAGTCTCTGAATTCGAGAGCGCGCGGTGCGTCGTGAAAAAGCCTCTGCTTGTGGAGTCTTCTCTCTCTTTTTTTTATCGATCGATCTCTCTTGCGTCCGTCTGCGTGTATGCCCCCCTTCTTTTTTTTTGTACCCTTGATGGGCTATTTATAGGGAGAGCAAGGGTATAACCGTCCCTTGAAGATATGGAAACAGATTGAATCAAATCTGTTTAAATCTGGAAAGTAGCCTTACTGCGAGGCTAGGATTGGCAGGTCGGTTGATCTGTTTTGATCCTTTCCATATTGTTAGGAGATTCTCCTTGATCCTCTTACTCGTTTCAAGAGAGTCAAGAGATTGCGGCAATCACCTGCCATATTTGAATCCCGATTGGATTTGATTAGATTGAATCCGATCTCATCAGGAGATTTTGATTGGTCAAAGGTTGACCATAGCAGGCTGATAGCGGAGCTGCCCGCTTTGAAGCTCATAGCGGAGCTAGAGGCAATCCTTAGCGAAGTCCGAAAAGAGGCTTTTCGGCGAAGCTATCAGTTAGCTTCCTGGCGATGCTCTAGATGATGCTAGCCTCTCAAACGAGGCTATCTCCTTGGGCTAATGCAATGCTAAATGCTAGCATCTTAGACCTGCTGAGGTCTGTTTAGAAACAATCCGGGTTCACTGTTCTGCTTGCTGGATCAGTGGAGTCCAAACCGCTCCCTTGTCCCTTGGAGGTGGGTGAAAACTGGTCTTCAGCTCGTCTGTCCCTTGTCTTTTGTAAATGTCAACAAGTTTAGACATCGTTCGGACCAATGAGAATCTTGTCTTTTTTAAGTGTCAACAGTTCCCAATGAGACTTATAAGCTCCATCTTCTCCTTGTCGTTGAGTTCCTTCAAGGTAGTTGCTTTGACTTCCATGAAGGAGGAAGAGCCCGAATGATCTTCCTTACTCTTTGGTCGTTGTCAATACCATCACCTAGAGAAGAAAGTCCATTAGTAATCTTGGTAAATCTAGTAACCATATCATCTATAGTTTCATTTTCATTCATAGAAAAATTCTCATATTGGGACCGAAGAAGGTCTATCTTAGCCCTCTTCACTTGTGAGGTCCCCTCATGTGTAACAAGCAAATGTGACCAAATTTCAAATGTGGATTTACAATGTATTACTCTAGCAATATCATCATCATTAAGTGCTTGAAGTAATGCATAGTGTGCTCTAGAGTTAGCATCAAATTCTTTGGTCTCAATTTCGGACCAAGTGGACTCATCACCGGTGGGTGCACTAAATGGTTTGGTCACCGCCTTTGCAACCCGGCTTCCTAGGGATTGTAAGAAAACGGTCATCTTAACCTTCCATATGGAAAAGTTAAGGCCATCAAACTTTTGGGGGTCTTAATTTCATCGGCCATTTTTACTAAGTGAAGAGTATGAAATGAATGTGGTGATTAGCAAATAAAGGATCTCTCTAAGGTTGTTAAGCCAAGAGCCTAGAGACCTAAGCTCTGATACCAATTGAAAACACCTAAGGGGGTGAATAGGTGTATATGCTAATCTAATAATCTTTTTAAAACAAGTATGAATGAATGATGCAACGATCACTCAAAAAAGACTAAGAGCCGAATACCCGGTGAAGGGCTCTGAACTCCTTCCTCGTGATTCCTCTAGATATGAGTTTGAGGTGCGTATTGCAATCTTGTTATATGAGTAATGATCGACAATGTAACAAGAAATGAATTTGAAGCATTATGAAATGCACACAAGATATATCACAAGGTATGAAAGAATAGTAATAACACAAGCAAGAAAGTAAGAGCAATAGAGAGCAAAGAGAAATCAATCGCAAACACAAAGTATTTGTTTCGAGGTTCGAGCCACCGCTCTACTCCCGCCTTCACCGCCGTGAAGGGTTTCCACTATCCACCGAGGACTTTACAAGGTCTACCGAAGACCGAGTACCGAACTCCACCACTTACAAACCTCTACCGAAGAGGTATCTCAACAAGAACAAGAAGAAGGAACAAGTAGCCAGTGATCACCAAAAGGACCACAAACTTCTTACAAACTTTCTCTTTACAACTTCCTTATAGAATGAGGATGGGAATTTTGGCTCTAGAAGTGATGTGAGAAAAACAAACTCAGTTGTAAATGAAACTTGCTTGAGAACACAACTGAAAAACAATAGCCAAGAATGCAAGAGAGAATTGAGAGCTTTGAAACTTTTTCTTTCTTTTGAAAACTTGTAAACTAGGGATTTTTCTTGGTATTTTTGCAAGAGACCTATCTCCTCTATTTATAGGGAGAGGAAGAGATTAAGCACATTTTAATTAAGCTCATTTGATCCCAAAATAATCTCAAAAACTCAAGAAGTTCTGCCAAAAAACAGATCCAAAAACAGATTTCAGAAAATCACCAAAGAGGAAAGAGCCGTTGGGCTCTGGCAGGCTTGGCGGTCGACCGTACCGGTCGGCCGTCAGCCCTGCTGGCATATAGCCGTTGGGCTCGGATCGACCGGTCGGCCGACCGGCAAAGAGAAGGAAACACAGTTTTGTATACGCCGTCGGCCGGTCGGCCGACCGACAAAAAACAGAGAGCAGAAGTTTTCGGTCGGTCGGCCGGTCGGCCGACCGACAGACGTGCACGAGCGTGCACGTCCAGGACACAGGATCCGGTCGACCGGTCCGGTCGGCCGGTCCAGCCTGACACAAAAAAACTGAGAGAAATTTTTGGACTTGAAAAAATTTGTAAAATATTTTTGTAAATATATGTAGCTAAGTATCATGCTGAAAAGATTGTTATACATGGAGTAAACAAGATATAAAATTTGTAAGGATTTTGAATCATGTATAAGAATCAAAGGCATGAACTTAAAAAAAAACAAAACTTGTATTTTTAAAAATGTGTGTGTGTGTCCTAGAGCCAATATTCTACAACCTCAAACTTTAACAAACTATTTCTTACATTGGTTCTAATTGACTACAAGGTCTTCAGATGGCTTCTCCTTATGTGATCTTGCAAAGCTTGATACTTGAGCCCGAAATGAGGTGACTTGAGTCAAAAACACCTTCCTTTAGGGAAGAATGCTCCTAGAATCATTGGAACCCTGAAACACACTGAAACAACAAACATGATTAGTACAAATAACTATATATGTTTTGTGATCATCAAAACACACTAAAACGGGTGATTGTAACCTTGGGCCAACAGTATCTTGATGTAGGATTTTGAAATCTTGCTTTATTATAGGATATAATAGAAAATTATATGATGTGTGTATGTATACGAGTTTTATCCATGTAGCACTTGAAGGGTGATACAATATACAACAGGTAAATATGTCTTGTGATATATGTATTATCTGAATTAACTTATTGTGATTGGTGTACCGTCGTGTATAGTGTATGAATTATGTACACATGAAATGAATCCGGTAATAAACTAAGTCACTAAACTAAAGTATTTGATACAACTCATAAACCCTATAAATTACAGTGCAGAAACTAAGTTGTAGAGTCATTGACCAAAGGAGTTGGTCATTTTGGCAAACTATAGAGATAGTCGGATCGACTATTTACCTTGATATAATTATTTCTTTTCTTTATTCATATTTCGCCTTGCCATTTGAAGAAAACATTCTTCCTTTTACTTTGACATGTATATCATTTTCTTAATCCCCTTTTTACTCTCCTCACTGAGGTGTTTCAAGCACATCGTTGAAAATTCTGTTATATAGAGAAGTTTTGGAGTTGTAATTTGTATAAATTGTAAAATTTCATATTGTATATGTTTCCAATCTTATTAATGTTATTTATAGCATAAGCTAGATGGCTATAATCTTGACAAGTTGGATTTATAAATGATTTGATGTAATGTTGTGGATGCCGTGAGGGGCGCTCTCGAGCATATATTTCTTTTGTTTTCCTATAGTAGGTGATGTCAAGCCGAAATTGTTATTTGGAGAATAATTAGGCTGTTGTGAGGCAAAATATTATTATGATTGTATGAGCGATTATTGACTTTGGTATACATGTTTGGATTGAGAATAAGTAGGCTGATGTTAGCTGAAATTATTGTGGATTGAAATGTATATTTGGGCATATCAGTATTTATAAAGGAAGTGCTGACGAAATTTTTAAGGATTTGGAGATAAATACGATAATCTACCAATTTAAAAGTATATTTATGTTAATTGAGGATCTAAGAAATCTGGGACCGTTACAAATTATGTTGGGGATCTTGACAAACATCAGTCCACTACAGGGTATGTCTTTACCTTGTCGAAGGCACTTATGAGTTGGCGTTGTACTTTACAGTCAATAATGGCTCTATCGACGACAAAAGCAGAGTACATGGCTCTGACAGAGGCTGTAAAAAAAAAAAAACAATTTGGCTTCAGGGCTTGATGGATAACTTGGGGATCGAACAAGACTATTTGCGGGTCCATTGCAAGAGCAAGAGTGCTATCTATCTAGCAAAAAATCAAGTCTATCATGTGAGGACAAAACATATTGATGTCAAATACCACTTTATACGAGATGTTCTTGAAGATGGAGATATCGAGGTGAAGAAGATTCACACCAAAGACAATCCCGCAGACATACTTACAAAGGTGGTTCTCGGAGTCAAGTTCAATCATTGCAAAAACTTGTTCCGAATCCTTCCAGTTGCTTGAGCTTGGTGGAGCTCATTTGGGTGAACCACAAGTGGCTTGATCC
>JAVJIF010024684.1:0-87545 GCA_038442645.1 Agave tequilana | reverse complement strand
AATATTTACTCTAAATCAAGTGGAGGAAAACCTCTAAGTGTTCAAGAAAAACTGGTGAAAACCCACTTGAAAATCTTAGTGAAAAATAATGGCCAAACCCCCAAATTTTATAGGCTCAGAAAAACTAGCCGTTGGGGTCTGTCAGGCCTGTCGGTCGACCGTCCGGCCGACCGGCCAACGGTCATATTTCAGACCGCTTGAGCCATCGGTCGCCGGACGGTCGACCGAGCCAGAATACAGAGAGCAATCTCTCTGTCCGGTCGACCCGCGCGGTCGGCCGGGGCCTTTCCAGAGAGCAGAGCTCTCTGGACGGTCGACCAGGTCGGTCGGCCGGCCATCCTGCAGAACTGGCGTGCACGTCTGTGCACGTCGGTCGACCGAGTCGGTCGACCGACTTCAGCCCTAGTCGACTTGGTCGGGTCGACTAGTCGACTGGCTGAAGCCTGGAATAGAAATCTAGGGATTAAAACTTGGTCTTTTTGGCTCACTTAAAATCTCATAAAATACTGAAAAATATACAAAAATAGTTTTGATGTAATACTTTGATAAACAAACATGCTTGCACAAAATCAAGGCATGTTACAAATGTTTTGAACTATTTTTGTAACTTGAAAAATATGGCTCAAATGAAAACTAATATTTTTCTAAAACTTGTTTTCTAAACTTCTTCATGATACAAAAACAAGATATTTTGAATTCATTTAAGCATAGTGTGTATGGATATGATCCACTACACAATTAAGATGAAATATCTATGTTTTTGACATTAAGCTCTAAACTTGGTTTTGGATAAAAGACATGCATATAAGAAATTTCAAAAACCAAAAAGTATTTTTTCAAAGTAAAAATCTTTTGTAAAAACAAAACTATCAAGAGTGTGTGTGTAATATGATACTTGAGCAATCCACCAACTATTCTATCCTTTACATCTTATCTAAAAAATAAAAAATCTTATACCTAGACACAAGTCTTCATCTTCTTGAAGTCTTCACTTGAAGCCTTCTCATCTTCTAAACTTGGTCCAAACACAATCCAACGAGCTCAACTCTTGATGTGGTCTTTGATGCATAGGCTCGTGAATCAACCGGTGCTAGCTCCAAAATGTGACTTTAAATCCTTTGTTGAAGCTCCACACCAACTAAGATCTTGATCATAAATCTGACACTAATTAAACACAAGATCATTAGTACTATAACTTCATGAGTTGATCATCATCAAAACTAGAGTGATGGGCCTTCGGGCCAACAATCTCCCCCTTTTTGATGATGACAAAACTCATGAAGTTATATATGCATGGATTAAAGTAAAGCTTCAAAGAAGCTCCCCCTTAACTCATGCATAGAAATAAACAATATAAATACGCAATGAATGCTCATAAACATGTATGCAAATGTATGGAGATAAAACAAATCAAATCTTTTTCTCCTATTTGCAAACAAAACATATATGCATAAAACATAAATACTACTAACATGCATATAAATCTCAAATTCTTCTCCCCCTTTTTGTCAATCATCAACAAAAGGGTTGAAGTAAAAACAAAACAAACAAATTTTTCTCCCCTTTTTTGTTCGAAACAAAGAACCAATGAAGGGGTAAAACATCAATCAATAAGGTTATATGCGATATACATTCATGAAGGGGAAGACGCTAAGTTAACTTTCCTACATATATGCATTACATGAAGAAGGGATGACAAGCCCTAACTCGCATAACACATAATATGCAATGCATAAGAGGAGATGTGAAGCCCCCTACACACGTGTATCACATAAAGAAGAGTTGTCAAGCTCCTCAATACAAGATACACTTAACATGAATCTATATGTGGAAGAGATGTGAAGCTCTCCTTGCATATAGCCAATATAAATCAAAAATTCTGAATTTTTCTCATAAAACAAAATTTTGAATTTTGATATCAATTTTGAAAATGATCAATTGTAAATAGTGATCAATAGTAAAGTAATGATCACCTCATTGATACCTATTAAAAACTAATGCATAAGCTTGAAAAAAATAAGATTTGAATTAAGCTTAGCATTAACAACCTTTGTGCTTTAATATGTAAGTCAACTTTAGCTCAAGCACAAAACAAATCATATATATGTATGAAAAGAGTATATTGAAAATGATACATACATATATAAGAGAACAAAATATGAGTACATACAAAAAGAGTCATATTGATACATTTGAAAATATCCAATGATACCAATAGAAAAATAAGCTTAAGTGTATACATCATATAATCTACCATATGAAGAACTCGAACTAGTTAAATGAAAATGTTTGAAAACTAGTACGGAATCCTTCAATCAAGGAATAAAATAAATATTTTTCATGAAATATGTGTAAATCACATGAAAATGGCAATGAAGCTCAATATTCCTTTAAATAAGACAATGTGAAAATTATCATAAATTTTGAAAACATGAAAATCACCACAAATTTTTTTTATTTAAAAAAATTATATTTCAAGGTATATGTATGTTTTGACAACACAAGAAGTATACATACATATCCCTAAACACAATTGAGTCCATATATATAGATTTGCATGAAAGGCAAATGACTCAAGAGGTATACATGTATATCTTAAAGTTTGGCAAAATAAACATATACATGAAATGAAAGCACATGATCATAACACAAATCCAAAATGGGAATACAAGTTTAAAAATGTAAGGATCATCAAAACTAGACTATACTAGCACACCTAATGGGCACAAATAAGCAATCAAACCCAACCATATATAGATTTATTTGTGACCCATAATATGTACAAGTATAAATCCTAGTGTTGACAAAACTAACATTTAAACTAATATTCAATTCATGAAGCATCAAATCTTGAGAATACAAAAGATTTATCCAATGGATTAAAAATAGGATCATGTGTATAACTTATAAGCTAATTGAAGAATAAAAAAATAACTAGTATAAATAGTTTTTGAACAACTAGTTAAAAATTTCTTCAAATACATCAAATCATATGTTTTTCATAAAACATAACTAAGTACATAAAGATTTAATCACTCATGGTCTATAAAGCTCAAAATGATCATGAAACTAAGTCATGAAATAATAAGTGAATATGTGAGTGTTAAAAGATCATGTAAATAGCATTTTTATGAAAATAGTCATTTAAGCTCAAAAAGATCATAAGTCACATTTTTAGCAAAAGAATATGAAAATCATTTTTCATTAAACACTAATCTTCATGGTATATGTATGATTTATCCAAAACTAACAATACACATACATATCCCAAACATAAAAGAGTCTATCAATTGTATTTGCATGAAGGCAAGAGACTCACGGGTATACATGTATATTTATTAGATTTGAATAAAAATGCATATACATGAAGTAAAGCATAAAAATTGGCAAAACATGTATAAATGAGAATCATCAAACTAGTCTATACATATGCATATAGTGGGTACAAATGAGCATGAAGTGCAATCATATATAAAACAAATGTAGCTCACTATTTGTACATGTATAATACAAGTTTTGATAAAAACTACATCTAAGCATGTTTTTACCACATGAAGCATATAAGAACACAAAACATGAACATGCTATGAATATGATATAAGTAAAAAGCATGTACATAAAAATAGGAGTTTAGAGATTGTCACAAACTCCAAAGCTCCAAGCTTGGTGGTCTTTCCCACCAAAACCTCCTTGATAGCGGAGCTCCAAATATGTGTCCTTTTAGTTCAAGTGCACCCACCATCAAGGCACCAAATCTATCACGTTTTTTGAGAGCCCTCACCTACATCAAATACACAATGTGGGAATTTTGGTACCCATATTTTCTTGGTCCTTTAGGGTTAGTCTTGTAAGGAACCCAAAAAATTTTATTATTAGCAAGTTTAAATGATGCAACTTGTCATAACAAAATTTTGCTAAATGGCCTTTGCGGCCACAATGTGTACATGTGTACACCTTAAGATGCTTATGTGTAGGAGTGTGATCGTGACGTGCAATATAAGCATATGCGTGATGATGTTGTGCATGAATGTGTGGAGTTTGTTTCTTTGAAAACAAAGAATCCAATCTAGTATGGTTAAATGCACAGAGTTCAAAGTTGAACTCAAACAATCCATTTTATTTTTCAAGTCTTTAATCTCATTAGTGGTGGCATGTAAGGCATGATGAGATAAAGAATCATTTTTCTTATTCTTTTTAGAAACAAATTCTTTTTCTTTTTCAACAAATTTTCTTTTCAAAGAGTTTATTTTCTTGAAAAACAACTTCCTTTTGTTTTTTCCACCAAATCAATTTTATCCTTCAAAATAGTGTTCCCTTCACACACAATCATTTAATTTAGACATAAGGGAAACATTTTCATTTTTCAAAACATTATTTTCTTTTTCTAAGCATGCAATCTTAGTTCTAAATGAATCATTTTCTATATGCATGCAATCAATTTCTTTTTCAAATTTTTATTATCTTTCTTAATCATGTCATATTTCTCAAGTAATAGTTGACAAAAAGAAGTGAGCTCATCATATGACATGTCTTCATCATCTAACTCGGATTCGGTGTTTACCTCAAGGGGGTTATCCCTTTGGACCATATAGCACTTGTTGGAGGTGTCGCTTCCAACATCCGAATCGCTCCCGGCATAATATAGATCCTTTTCGCCAAGGGAGGTGATGATGTTCCAAGCTAAAAAGCCGAATCAATGTTAAAAACCCTAAATAAATATTCATCATTTAGGGTTGACTTTAACGCATGAAGGGCTTTTGCATTAGCCTCAAAATTCTTACCATCTAAACAATATGTATTATTAGTAGTGGCAAGATAAACATGAATGCCTAGGGCCTTGAGGTACAAGGACATCTTAACCTTCCAAATGTGGATGTTAAGAATGTCAAAAGTGGGTGGTGACATGAAATCCATGGTGTGTGTACAAAATATTGTGATTAGCCTAAAATGAGGATTTTTAACTCTAGGTTGTAAGACCCAAATCAGAGTACCAACTCTGATATCAATTGTAAGTTCACCCAGAGGGGGGGTGAATAGGTGATGGCTAATCTAATGGTCACTTAATGCCAAATAATGCGGAAGCTAAAAGCTATTATGACCTAAACAAACTATTTAAACTAAACACCACGTATAACACAAGAGTGTTGCCGAATTCCCCGTGAAGGGCTCTGGACAAACTCCTCTAGATTCCCCTTGATAAGGGTTGAGGTGCCGCGTTGGCTCTCTTGGTTAAATACAAGTGTTAGCTAACAATCCAAGCAAGTATAACAATTAAGCACAATGTATATCAAGCATATAATGGATAAGCACAATAAATAGCTTGCAAGATATAACAAGAGACAAAGAGAGAGAGAGAGTGAGCAATCGCAAACACAAGGGATTTGTTTCGAGGTTCGAGCACACTTGCTCTACATCCCCGCCTTCGACACACGAAGGATTTTCACTATGCTCGATCCCAAATGGATCTCTCCTTGGTGCCGCAACACCTACAATCCCTCAGACTCCCTAGTCCCGTACACACGCAAGCCCCACAAGCTCGCCGAGGCCGCACCTCAAACCAAGAGTTCGCACCCGAACTCGAAACAACCGCGAACGCACTCGTCCGCCTCCTCAAGAAACAAGAAAAGATCTCTTGGTGATCTAAACACTTTGATCACCAATAAACACTCTCACTACAACACTCTTATAGAATGAATAATCAATGGATAGCTCAAGTGTTTGTGTGAGAAAACTAGGAAAGAGATGGTGGAGGAAAACTCAAGAAAATCTCTTTTAACACTCTTGATAAAACTCTCCTTTTAATTGGAAATATTTGCTCTAAATCAAGTGGAGGAAAACCTCTAAGTGGTTCAAGAAAACTGGTGAAAACCCACTGAAAATCTTAGTGAAAAATAATGGCCAACCCCCAAATTTTATAGGCTCAGAAAAACTAGCCGTTGGGGTCTGTCAGGCCTGTCGGTCGACCGTCCGGCCGACCGGCCAACGGTCATATTTCAGACCGTTTGAGCCATCGGTCGACCGGACGGTCGACCGAGCCAGGATACAGAGAGCAATCTCTCTGTCGGTCGACCGCGTGGTCGGCCGGGCCTTTCCAGAGAGCAGAGCTCTCTGGACGGTCGACCGGGTCGGCCGGCCGGCCATCCTGCAGAACTGGCGTGCACGTCTGTGCACGTCAGTCGACCGAGTCGGTCGACCGACTTCAGCCCTAGTCGACTTGGTCGGTCGACTAGTCGACTGGCTGAAGCCTGGAACAGAAAATCTAGGGATTAAAACTTGGTCTTTTTGGCTCACTTAAAATCCCATAAAATACTGAAAAATATACAAAAATAGTTTTGATGTAATACTTTGATAAACAAACATGCTTGCACAAAATCAAGGCATGTTACAAATGTTTTGAACTATTTTTGTAACTTGAAAAATATGGCTCAAATGAAACTAGTATTTTTCTAAAACTTGTTTTCCAAACTTCTTCATGTTACAAAAATAAGATATTTTGAATTCATTTAAGCATAGTGTGTATGATATGATCCACTACACAATTAAGATGAAATATCTATGTTTTTGATATTAAGCTCTAAACTTGGTTTGGATAAAAGACATGCATATAAGAAATTCCAAAAACCAAAAGTATTTTTCCAAAGTAAAAATCTTTTGTAAAAACAAAACTATCAAGAGTGTGTGTGTAATATGATACTTGAGCAATCCACCAACTATTCTATCCTTTAGATCTTATCTAAAAAACAAAAATCTTATACCTAGACACAAGTCTTCATCTTCTTGAAGTCTTCACTTGAAGCCTTCTCATCTTCTAGACTTGGTCCAACACAATCCAACGAGCTCAACTCTTGATGTGGTCTTTGATGCATAGGCTCGTGAATCAACCGGTGCTAGCTCCAAAATGTGACTTTAAATCCTTTGTTGAAGCTCCACACCTACTAAGATCTTGATCATAAATCTGACACTAATTAAACACAAGATCATTAGTACTATAACTTCATGAGTTGATCATCATCAAAACTAGAGTGATGGGCCTTCGGGCCAACATAAAGCAATATCCCAAAAACCTATTTTTCTTTGAATCTTTCAAACCTTGAAAAACAATAAAGATGAAATCTTTAAGCTCTTAAACACTTTTGAAAACTTGTTTTTAAAACCAGAGAATAGGAAAATTTCTTGTTAAAAACCTTGGCCAAAATCCCAAGCAAATGCGGTTTATAAAGCCCAAACCCTAAAACTAGCCATTGGCTGAATTTGTCAGCCAGCACGGCTGGCGGTCGACCGCCAACAGTCATAAATATGACCGTTGGAGGAACCCGGTCGACCGCCCAAAAATAGAGAGCAAAGCTCTCTGGCCGGTTGACCGGTCGGTCGACCGAGCCCTGTTCCTGGCCACGTGCACAAGTCTGTGCACGTCGGTCGACCGACCGGTCGACCGACTCTGGAGCCCGGTCGACCGGCCCGGTCGACCGCCAGAGCCTGGCAGGCTGCAATTTGGGTCAGAAAAACTTGTTAAAAAATATCTAATAAATTCCATAAATCTTCTAAAAATCCGTAAAAATAGTTTTATCATTTTACATTGAAATACAAACTTGTGATAAAAATTACAACACAAAAATCAAACATTTTGAACCATTTTTGTGTCTTATAAATTTTATCAAAAACCAAAACCTGTATTTTACCAAACATGGATTTTTCAATACATGAATAGGAAAATCAAAATAAGTTTGTCTAGGAAGTTAAGCATGCATGTATAGAATGAATTTACTATACATAAATCAATTAAACTTGTTTTGATCTACTATTCATGAAAACAAATATCGGTTAAACTAAAAACCGAAAAACCAATATCCATAAAACATAAAACTTGTGTGTGTTGTGAACTTGAGCATATCAACTATCTAATCTTTACAAATGGATCTAAACACACTAAACTATGATACCTAAGTCTTCTTGATGAACTCCGTCTTCAAGTCGACTCGATCCAAAACGTGATCCACCGAGCTTGACTCCAACGAGTGCTATGTATGATCTTGATGCTCGGGCTCTGGAATCACCATGTGAAAGGCTTCAAAACTCCTTTGTTGAAGCAATCACCAACTAATATCTTGGTTAATGATCTGAAACTAAACATCACAAGATTATTAGTAAACATAACTACATGAGTTAATCATCATCAAAACTAGAGTGGAAGGCCTCTGGGCCAACAATAAATACAAACATGTGTATCACTAATTTAACTTAAAGAATGATTATAAAATTGATTCAAAAAACTAAATAAAAAATTATTTTCAAAGAATTACATGTGCAAATGCAAGAATTAACAAAATTAGGATATACACATATACCTGAATAATAATTGAGTAAACAAAGAATATGAATCAATCGCAGCACGAATCTAAAGTGTATCTCAAAAGCTTATACATGTATATCACAAGTTCTAACAAAGTTTGTATTCAAACATATAATCAAAACATGTATATTTTAAACAAATAATATATGCTTATGAATAACCACACAAAACATATCTATAAACTAAAGTAGAGGATAGAGATAGTTACCGATACCGATAAAACTAACTCCATTTCTCCAACCATGATGGTTCTCCCTACCTAAACTCCTTAATAGTGATGCATCCATTTAGTTGTCCATCAAGCTCAATTGCATCAACCATCAAGGCACCAAAACTCTTACGTCTTATGAGAGCCCACACCTACATCAAAAACAATCGGTGTGTATTTTAGTACTCAAATCTTTTGGGTCCTTGGGTTAGTACTCTTTCTAATTCAAACATTGGCATTAGAAATATTTATTCTATCATAGCAAAATTGTGTCGAATAGCATTTGCGGACGCAATATGTACAAGTGTACACTCTAGCATACATATTGGTGCGAGCATGGTGTGCATGTGGTGTATGCCGTAAAGTGTGTGCATGCATATATAGAACACGTTTCTTGCAAAATATAGATTCCAATATATCATGATTAAAAGCACATTGACTCAAAGTGTAGCCTAAACAATCAATCCTATTATTTAAAACATAAATCTCATTTTTAACAATAGGAGAGGAAACAACATAGGCATGAAAAAACAAAATGCTTTTCTTTAAAAAGAGAAATCTTTTCTTTTTGAATCTAATCATTTTTCGAAGAGTCTTTTTCTTTTGAAATTAAAACAATTTTCTTTTCAAAGTCTCATTTTCATTTGAAACAAAATCAAGTTTGATTTTCAAAGAATCTTTTTCATTTAAAACAAAATCACTTTCTTTGAAAATCAACTCAACATGGCTTTTCAAAGTTTTATTTTCATTTAAGACTTCTTTCTCATTTGAAACAAGATCAAGTTTTGAAGATAAGGAAACATTTTCATTTGAAATTTCTTCTTTCTCATTTAAAATACAAACAAGTTTTTAAAATAAATATTCATTTTCTTTCTTCAATTCTAAACTCTTATTTTTTAACAATTTATATTTTGTAAGTAAATCCTCACAAACATAACAAGCTCATCATTCAACATGTGTGCATCATCACTGGATACACTAGCATATCATTAAACACACTTGCACAATCAACAAGTTTGGATTTTGAGTTTATCTCAAGGGAGTCGCTCTCTTGGATCATGTAGCATGCTTGATCGGAATCGTCTTCACTTGATTCTCTCCTCAAATCATTTGAATCTTATTCTTCAAGAGAGATAATATGTTCCACACTGTAAAGGTGGACTCACAATTAGCAACTCTAAAAAGATAATCATTGTTTAGAATTTTCTTAAGTGCAATCATGGCTTGTGCATTAGCCTCAACATATTTGTCATTATCAATATATGATCTTTCGGTGGTGGCAAGATAAACATGCAATCCTAAGGCTTTAAGATAAGAACACATTCTAATTTTTCACGTTTTGAAGTTAAAAACATCAAATATAGGTGGAGTACGATAATCCATGAGTGTGTAAAATAAATATGAACTTGTAAAGCAAGTATAGAGATTAGCAAAACAAGTATCACTCCTTGATGGTTAAACCGAATATCAGGAGCACTAGCTCTGATACCAATTGAAAGTTCACCTAGAGGGGGTGAATAGATGAAGTGCTAATCATATATGAAATTTAAAACTTTTACACTAACACAAATAATTTTCAAAGAATGAAGCTGAATTTCCAGTGAATGGCTTTAGAACTTCTCCTCAAGATTCATCTTTTATAAGAGTTGAGGTGCTTCAATAGATCTCTTAAATTAATACAAGTGTAGTACAATATCAAGCATATATACATGAACAATAATATTAATACAAGATATAAATAAGTTGAGTTAAGTTGAGAGATAGCAAATGCAAACACCAGGATATGTTTTGAGGTTCGAGCACCAAGCTCTACGTCCTCACTTTCCCGCGTTCGGTGAAAGACTTCTACATCTCCATGTTGGCCCAAAGGCCCATCACTCTAGTTTTGATGATGATCAACTCATGTAGTTATAGTACTAATGATCTTGTGTTTGATTAGTCTCAGATTTGTGATCAAGATCTTTGTTGGTGTTTAGCTTCAACAAAAGATTTAAAGTCAAGTTTTGGAGCTAGCACGGTTTGATTCAAGAGCTTGTGCATCAAGACCACATCAAGTACTCAAGAGGAGTCTAGCTCGTTGGATCAAGTTTGGACCAAGTCAAGAAGATGAGAAGACTTCAAGTAAAGACCTTCAAGATCAAGACTTGTGTCTAGGTTTGTTTTTTATAAGATTTTGTTTTTAGATTAAAATGTAAAGGATAGAATAGTTGGTGGATTGCTCAAGTATACCATATACACACACACTCTTGTTTTAGTTGTGTTTTCATAAAAGAGATTTCATTTTAGAAAAGAATTTTCATTTTGGAAAAATACCATTTTGATTTGTGGTATTCAAAGTTATATGTTTTAATCAAAATCATATTTAGTGCTTGTAACCCCCTGATCCCCGATGTACGTATCACAGTATCAGTACGCAATACGACGTATACTGTTGCTTTGACCTTTCTGGTAGTCCGAGTGAGCTGATTTTAGTTTCAAATATTATTTTCTAATATTTTATATTTTTCAGGATTTTCTGATTATTTTGGAAAATCTCCGTAGTCGGTGTCCACCGATACCGATACTCGGCTTTATGATTTTTATTTCACAAACGGAGTCGTCGTTTGAGAATTCGCTTCCACCATATGTCTTAAAATCGTATTATCTACGTTAGGGTATTTTTGGGGATTTTTCTGACAAACCGGTGTCGCCCCGTATCGGCGATACACTCCAGGATTTTTAACTTGCAAACCAAACACGATTTCTAGAATCCAATTTCATATTCCCCCTCAGCGTAATTTCTCTATTTTTTGTAATTTTTGGGCATCGTTCGGAGCTAGTCAATTTTTAACCATATTAAAATAATATTAATTAATTATATAAAACATTCTTTTCTTCTTTTCTTTTCCCTCTTCTTCTCCATTCCTCTGGAGAATTCCTCCACCGCCATTCCCAACCGCCTCTCTCTCTCTTCTAAATACTCACTCCCTCTCTCTCTTTCAAAAATTTCCTCTCTCTTCCCTAACTCTCTCTCCAATTTCTCTCTCTCTCCTCTCTCTAAAACACTCTCTCTCTCTCCCCCCTCTCACGGGTCCATTGGCCGGGGGTGGGTCTGACCCACGCCCGCGGCCAATCCGCCCCGGCCAAGCGTCGCCGGGCGCCGCCGGCCCCCAGCCCGGCGCCTCCCCTCCGGCCGCCGGCCGCCATGGCCGCGCAGCCATGCCCAGGGCAGCAAACGCTACCCTGCTTTTTCTCTCTCTCCCCTCTCTCTTTTTTCCTCTCTCTCTCTATCTCTCTCTCTCACTCTATCCCCCGCCTGACCTACAGCCGCGCCGCCGGCGGCCGGGACCGCCGTCGGCGGACCTCCCTCGCCGCCGGCCAGCGGTGCTGGCCGGCCTGCGCGCGCAAGCTGCAGCAGCAGATGCTGCTGCTGCTTCCACCCGTTCACACCCACACCCAATAATGGGTGTGAACCCATCTCAAGAACCCAAAACCCGTTTACCCGAAAACCCAATAGCCCACTACCCAAATCCACTACCCATTACCCATTAATTTAAATTATGGGTTTGGGTATTGGATCCAAACCCGACCCGTTTGCACCCAAACCCGACCCAATAAAGGTAATTTTACACAAACCCCCTGATTCAATTAATAATTGCATTTGAATTCTTTTTATTTACATATTTAACCCATTTTCGTTACTTTTAGTATTCGGGCGATAGCGGGAGCATCCGGACTCCGATTTGGACGATTCTGGATCCGTTGCGATCGTGGGAAAGAGAGCTACATTCCTATGGCTAGTTTGTGAGTGTTTTTATTTTATAAATTATCTTCTATCATGTGTAGGGATATGAATTGATTGCTTTCTGTGACAGATCTTGATTATGGATAAAATATGGTAACTATTAATTATTAACTGGTAATGATTGGACATGCATTGTAATAGGAATAACCTAGAATATTGCTAGGTAGTTCCTGATTTAGAATAAAGATAAGGAGGTAATTATAGTACTAATAAATACTGGCAGAGACAACTCGGACACGGTCATCATACCTGCACAGCCACTGACACTCGGGCCACTAGTTCACCATATTCTTGGACACTATTATTTCCTGTAATGGATCACTGTTAGATAACTATTGTCACATGTATACTGATCCACGGTACTCGAGGACACTACACTGTCACTAGATAGTAATGCTGAACACCGTTATTTCATGCACTAGTATCATCATTACTCAGACACTATAAGATTACTGGACATGGTATCACATCTTACCTTGATCACTGTTAGTACATGTACTATCACAGAGATATGACACACATTATTTCTACACATATATGTTCGACTGGTACACGGATAGACCAATGCACGGACTACCGCATTTCATGTTTACATATCACTGTTACACATGCATGTCATGTTTCTATATCCCTGTTACACATGCATATATGGTTTCTCTATTCTTGTCATATGGTTCCCCGTTCATATTACATGTATTATTGTTCCATGTTACCGTCTTCATGTTATATGATTGTTTCCTTTTATTGATATGGACATTCCCGTTACTGGACATGAGCGCGGTTGATATGCGATATGTGGAATCCCACATCTATTGTTCCCGTTTCCCGTTATATTGTTCCCGTTTCCCGTTATATTGTTCTATGCTATCAACAGAGCTAAGGTCTGTTATCCTGTTACCCGTATCATGTACTGTATTTGTTCTTGTTACATTGTATACTTGACATATAAGATAATAAAGATAACTTGGGTATGGGGAGACTTGACGGTTGATTAGATCATTCGGGTGGATGTCTGGATCCATTGTTTGTCCCACTGCAGGGGACGGGGTAGTGCTGGCTACCGTCTGTTACTCATGAGCTCCCGTTTCCCGTTATTGTTTTAGCTCATTGAGATCCGTTACATGTTACAGCCCTAGCGGGCTGGTCCTGGTCTCAGCAGCTAGGAGTCTGATAAGGCCGTTGTCCCGGGTATGCACGGGATACACCCCCGATAAGAGCTCCTCGACCATGGGTTTCCAATTAACATAATATAACAGTATACACAATAGTGACGTCGGGAACACTTGTTATTTGGTCACTCTCTCATTTGAATAATGGTACCCGTAGGCCATGTCCGGATGGGTTCGACTGGAGTGCGGGCTCCAGTATGAACTGCCAGTGGTATGGGACACTGGAAGAGATTGATTAAAATACCAGGTGGTACTGATTGCTACAATTGTCTAAATGACATGACTTGCCTGATACATGTATGCTATCTTGTTACTGGTCCTGATAATTTATCCGCTATCATGTTACATGGATATTTGTTACTTTACCTGGTACATGTTACTCTTTCTGTGGTGGCATACTATGCATGTTCTGCATTGCAACTATTCTGTTTTCTGTATACCTTGCAGACATCATTATTGTATGCACAACACAGTATTATGGTTATATTGCATATGCCTACCTGCATGTTCATATTGCATTTGCCCACCTGCATGTTCACTTCTATCGCTTCATCACTAGACAACATTATTTATGATATAACCTAACTATAGACATGACCCGATGATAACCGGCTTAGTGATGGTATTACCGATAACTCGGATCACCGTATGTAACTGCTTATTATATCCTTCTTATATGGTATCACTAGTACAACATTATGTATTAATATTATTATCGTGCTTGTATTACTATTGTGTATATTACTACCTCCTTTATTTTACCACTCACTAGGTCGCTTTCTGACGACCCTGGGTTTGCGTGCCCAGGTTAGAGATCTGAGTCACCGTATTCTCAGATAGGGCCTTGGAGTCACATAGGAGATTCCTCATCGAGACTATTTATAGGTATCTTGGTGTTTTATTTCTGTTATCTTATTTACCCCTGTTTTTATATCTGTTATGATCTCTAACCCCTTTCTGCAGGTATTCTTATACTTATTTCCTACTGGAACCCTTATATATATGGAAGCTTTGTCCCGTACTGAGGCTTAACGTACGCGTGAGGGTGTTTTCACACCTCGCGTATGTACGTCGCCATAACGTCCCCGTATCTACGGGATCGGGGCGTTACAGTGCTTATTGTCAAAAACATAGATATTTCATCATTTATGTGTAGTGGATCATATCCATACACACCATGCTTTAAAAGTGTTTAAAATCTTGTTTTTGTATTTGGAGAAGTTTTGGAAAAATAAGTTTTGGAAAAACCAATTTGGAAAAATACAGTTTTTATTTTGAGCCAAATTTTCCAAGTTACAAAAATAGTTCAAATTGTTTGTAACATGTCTTGATTTTAGTCAAACATGTTTGTTTATCAAAGTATTATACTGAAACTATTTCTTTCTTTAATTCATCCCTCTGAATTAGGGATGCGATCTGAGATTAGATGCCTTTAAGAACTTCAGCGTCCATAGAAGAACTTTCCTTTGACTTTTCAGTCTTTGGTTATTCATTGCAATGATGTTCTTCCTCATTATGATCACTCCCAGTATCATTGTTATTTCGGTTAATGAGGAGTTGAGCGAGCATTTGTTGAATGTTGTCCAAGACTTCCTGCTGAGCCTTAGAGGTTTGCTTTTGAGCTTCTAACCGTCGGCGGAGGTCATCATTACCGCTATCAGCCATATTCACTGATACTCTGTCCGTTCGTACCGAGCTGACTGTCGCTGAAGAGGCATACCCACTGTCTTCGTCCTCCTCATCAAACCATTAGAATAATCTTTCATTGGTTCTGGTGAGGTTACTGTAGTTGAGGAGGATTGTTGCTCATAACTGTAGGGTATTGCGACCCTAGATCTGGTGTTTCGGAAGACACCTTCTTTGTGTACCAAGACTTCGCCAAGGCCCGGACTATAATCCGGGTCTGGAGAACTGGAGGGAGCGGCATGTGACACTCGTCTGTTCCTACGCGGCTCTCGTCCCCTTCTGATCATATTAACGGATGCATAGGGCAAATCTTGCGATACGCTCCTTTTACGATGCTTCACAGGATCTCGTTCGATAGTCGATCAAAAACTGATCGTCAGTCTGGAGGAGTGGCGGGGATTGGTCCTAGCCAGTAATGGACTGAGTGGACTGTCACCAACTGACATCCCACTTGTTGACAACAGGAGGGAGAAGTCCAAAAAGATTCCAACTTCCGTTTGCTTGTCAAGAATTCTCGCAAGTCAGACCCAGCCGGGCTTAAGCGGTTTAGCGCAGAGGCTCTGTTGGATTGCGCATAGGACGATGCCCTGTTCCTTTTATCACCACAGAGGTAATTAGCACTAAATAGTGCTTTAGCTCTAGCTTCGTGGCTAAGAACTTTGGGAATGTCCTTGGGTGCTGAAGCTGCATAAGTACCGCTGTCAACACTTAGGGACGATTCCTTAGCTCCGCTGCGAAGGGCGAGCTTAGTGCTTGATGAACTGGGGAGCGAAGCACACTGTGGTGCTTTGTTTGCTTCCTTGCTGCGAAGGTGATTAGCACTGCTAGGTGCTTTAGTCCTATCCTTGCGGCTGGGAACTCCGCGCGTACCCTGAGGTACTGGCGTTGTGTTTGTCGTGCTATCAGTAAATTCGCTCATAAGAATAAGGTTGGCGCGAGGAGTTGCTGCTCCTGAATTAGGCGAAGGTATAGTCGTCGTTTTAGCTTCGCGGCTAATGACCTCGGCGAAGTAGGCAGGCATTTTGCCTTTGTCTTCGCATGATAGGCGAGTCTGTGGCATAGCTACGCCTGAAGCTTCATATAGAGCTTTCTGCTTTGGCCTCCACATCTGCTTTGGAAGAGGAGATTTAGGTTCACAGGGAACCTGGCTAGCCTCGCGCGAGGCTGAGAGGAGTTGGGAGGAAATTCGTTCGGCTACTCGCCCATCTAGGGCTGGTTTCTGCTCTGAAATCTTGGCCACCGAGACCTTCCTATGCTTCCGTGCGTCGAGCATTAGACCACCTCCAGAGAGGAGTTCTTCGAATTTTTCTTGGTCGAAATGAACGACCAAGTTTTCGAAGGTAACAGGCTCAAGATCCTGACCCTCCTTGTTGCGCCAGAAGACCGTAGTAGGCTTGCAGAGAGCCTTATCTGTCTCGATAGAGACTTGCTTCGAAGAATTAGCCAAAGGGGTTCTAGCTACGCTGACTTCCTTGCACTTAGCAGTAGACCCGAAAGTCTGTTCGTCGCATTGCGACACTTGATTCTCAGCAGTGGAGAATGCAAACCCCAGCGGAGTCGCCATCTTGTTTTTCATAGATTTTGAAAAGGAAAAAACTTACAAAAAAGGGGTCGAGGAGCTAAATTACAAGTAATTCTTTGCAGGACGAAAATTACAGGTAGATCTCCTCTGAGATTTCTGGGAAAGTGTGCCGGTAGGAATCTGATCAGCGCGCGATTACTTTATCCCTTGGACGATGCGATCGATCAGACAATAGGACTACTGCCTGATGGGATTCCCTTCTCGCCTAGTTCGGGAAATCGGAGAACAGAAGGTCGGTAGAACCCTCTTGTTACTTCTGAAACTGCCTCCGCTTGGGAATTCCTTCTCGCCTGGTTTCGAAAATTCTTGAGAGGGAGGAAGATCTTAGGGTATTAGCATCGTGATTAGAGAAGTAATTCTCTGAATTCTTGGAAGCAAGAGAGTAGATCTCTGTCTTTGGCCCTCTTCTCCTCTTTTTTTAGCCTTTGCTAGCTCTCGCCCACTTTTCGTGTGCCTCTGGTAGGCTATTTATAAGGAGGAGTAGGGGTATAATCGCCATGAAAATCTGGAAACAGATTGAGTCAATCTGTTTTACATCTGAAAAGTAGCCTCACCGCGAGGCTAGAGACAGCTTTTGCGAAGCTAGGAATAGCAAGTAGTGCTGGTCTCTTGATCCGCTCTGCTAAATGAGGGATGTGGCCTTGATTCTTTCCAAATAATTGAAAGATTTCTTCTGATCTTCTCACTTGATTGGGAGAGTCAAAAGATCATGGTAAGCAACTGCCAGATCTGATCTCAATAAGATTTGATCTCATCTAGAGATTTGATTGGTCAAAGGTGACCATAGAAGACCCGCAGCGGAGTCGTTGCGTTGAGCTCACGGCGGAGCTGGGAGAAGCATCTGGCGAAGTTAAAAGAAAGCTCTTCAGCGGAGCTGGATAACTTTGTGGCCAAGCTACCAATTATTACCCTTTTGCGCAGCTGCCTAGGGCTTCGAGCGAAGCTAACTCTCTGCGGAGTTAACTGAGCATTTCTGTGCGTTAGCTCGCAGCGAGGCTGTGAAGGAGCTTCCTGCGATGCTAAGCAACTTTGGCTTCTTATGCGACACTTATCTCGTGGGCTCGTGCGAGACTAAGTGTTGAGCTAACTTAGTGTCTCTGGACATGCTTGGGTCTTCACGAGCTTTTCTCGGCTTACTGTCTGCTTCACTGGATCAGTAGAGTCTAAGTTGATTGATACGTCCCTTTGAGATGGGTAAAGAACTGGTCGTCAGCTTGTCTGTCGCTTGTCTTTTGTAGATGTCAACAAGTTAGACATTGTTCAGGCCAGTTAGGAATCTTATCTTTTTTAGAGTGTCAACAGAGCCGCGGATCCTGCTGGAGAGAACGCGAGCGCTCGCGCTCGCCGACGGAGGATGACGAAGAGTGAGGAAGGGCTCGATAGTTGTAGGCTATGGCGTGGAGGAGTTGCAGGTGGGGTGTATTCGCGCTTCCATGGGCTGTTGTGGCTGCTCACGGCCAGCCAAGGAGGAGGGGAATGCTCGATGTCTGTGAGGTGATGGAGTCGGCCATAGGTTGATGGGTTCTCACGCAAGGGAGTTGGATACTTGGGTTTATATAAAGATAAGGGAGAGAGAAAGAGGGTGTACGGGCTTTGAGAGGGTGTGTGGGATCGTGAGAGAGTGGAGGAGAGAGTGGGTGAAAGAGAGAGGGAAACGTGGAAGAGAATTGGGGAGGCAGGTGGAGGACGTGCGCTTGTGGGGAAGACGGTGGAAGAGTAAGTTATGGTTAAATTAAAATGAGCTCATTTTTGAGCGCACGCCAAAGTGGCATGGTGTCTGGGCGTTAGGATAAGAGGGCGGTGGCCATGGATTAGAATCTGAGAACAAACAATCAAGGTGCTTTTGTTTTATTTAATTTAGAAAGAATAAAGGGTAAGTAAAAAGGGTTAAATATATATGGTAACTACTCCACACTAAAACCCATGAAGTCATAATTGTTGGTGTATTCATTTCCTTTATGGTGGGTCACAGGTTCGAACACAGTACACGGGTTTTGTGTTCCAAATTTCATTATTTTCTTTTTGAATAAATATTTAAGCATTATTTTATTGGATTAAACTTTATTAATTCAGAAAAATCCTCAAAAATTCTCAAAAATAGAAGATGTCATCCTGAACATTGTTATGAAGTCAGATCTCTAAAATGCATCCCCCATTGTTAATTAAAAATCTCGGAGTAAGTCTGAGACACCGATCGACCCCGAATTGAGATTCTTCTCCAATAAATTTCAAAAATTATTCTAAAATCTAGAAATTCAAAATAATGGGAAATAATATCTTAAACATGAAATGGTTTCAATCCGGCTACCAGGATGATTAAATCAATATCAGATACCAGTATTGATATACATATAGTGGGAACCGAGGGTTACAACCGTTTAAACCGAAAACTAAACATATTGAACTTGTGTGTGTTCGTGTAAACTTAAGCATATCAACACTAGTCTTTCTTTACACAAGATCTAAACTCAAACTTTAAATTAGATAAACTAAAGTCTTCTTATAGATCTCCTTCTCCAAGCCAACTCGATCCAAACACGATCCAATGAGCTTGACTCCAACCGAGTGCTAGATCCGATCTTGACGCGCGAGCTCCGAATCAACATGTGCTAGCTCTAAAACTCCTTTGTTGAAGATAAGCACCTACTAAGATCTTGATAGAGAATCTGAAACTATATAAATATAAGATCATTAATACTATAACTACATGAGTTAATCATCATCAAAACTAGAGTGATGGGCCTTGGGCCAACATTTCTGACCTTAACTCTTGACTTTACTTTCAATTTTTTTCTTTTCTCAATCAAAATTTTGGCGTCGTTGCCAGGGAGGGAATGGTACGATATTCTCTAAAACTATCTTTTTTCCTCTGTTTCTATTTGCAAAATCCGATAACAGAAAAATTATTGTATCTCAGGATATATAGCAACTCTATGCCTCTGCCCAAAAAGGCAGAGCAAGAGAACCAATTAAACAGTCGTGTTTTCGTGACAAAAGCAGTTCAATACTGCTTTATCTTTGGTGGTCGGCTGCAAATTTCAATTCCTATTTACTGCAGTTGATAGTTTCTCTGTTTGAATATCTTGCATATTTTTAATAAATTAACAGTAATCTATTAATTGATTAACTTAAAAAAAATCAGACTCTTGCATCTAGGGCACGTGTCTATTTAATTTTCTTTTAATTCTATTGAAGAGTGTTGGCGACAAGGTACGTCCACATTGCATATAGTATAGGAATCATTTTTTGGTTGATTTACCGCTTTAGTGAATTTTTTTCTATTGCTTTACACGTGCACTAAATCATTTTAAGGGAAAAACTCGTAAACAACATAAGGTGAGGACGCCATTACCCTTTCTTGGCCGACAAACCACTTTACATTGCACTTACAACCTAACTCTAAAATTAAAAATTGACTAGATGTTGGCCTTAGGTTAACTCAAGCTCATTAAGAGATTGACTGAAGGAGAAAGTTCTTCGAAATTAACTCTTGCCAAATTGGTGACTAGGTTGGGGACTGAGAGGCGAAACCTAGAAGGTTAGTGGTTTGGCATAATTAGGCATGTTTTTGACGTATACCTCTCACCGATATTGCCATCTACCTGGCCGATTAACTTGTGGTTAAGATCTGCAATATACCTCTCAAAGACGGTCTAAAGTTAGGAGTCGTCTAGGTCCAGGCTTACCCTAGACTAGGATTTTTATTTTTGATTTCTTTTTGTTTTCTTGATTGATTGGGTGAACTTGTTTGTTAACTATGCATGTCAGCTTGGTCGAGAGACCCAGCCACATCTAGACTGACTAGGAATAGTTAACCAACCAAACCCAAACCCGATCCACACATGACACAACCACCATCACTGTAGGATAGGTTCTATCTTATTAGGACCTCTCTTCTATCTTGCATTCAGCTCCCCAATGTAGGAGACAACCAATTTGAACTGAAACCATAATACATCAACACTTTTTCAAGTTTCATGGATTTGAGTCCGAGGATGCATACTTTTTCATAAGAAAATTTGAGAAAGTATGCCTCATGATGAAAATATCCAACTTAGGAGTAGACGCCGTTAAGTTACGTTTCGTCTCATTCTCTTTGAAAGACTTAGCAAAGAAATAGCTCTAAGTCTAGAAGCCGGTTCCATATTATCATAGGATAATTTCGTCAAGGCCTTCTTGAAGAAATTCTATCCCGTTCACAAGACTGCGCAAATTAGACAATACATCTTGCAGTATAAGCAAACAGCTAATGAACATTTTTTGAAGTACTTCGAATGCTTTAAGGACCTCCTTACTTAATGCCCTCATCATGGGATAGAAAAATAATGACTTTGCCAAGCTCTTTATGAAGGATTAGAATATAAAATGAAAACCCTATTAGAATCCATGTGCCAAGGAGGATTTTTGAAAAAGAATGAAGATGAAGGATGGTTATTATATGAAGATTTGGCTGATAAGACCATCTAGTGGGAACCAACTCTGAAAAAATTTAGGACTAACGACCCTACCTCTTCTAAAGGAGGTGCCCATTCCATTGAGGCAAATATAGCTACCGAAGCTAAACTAGCCGTTGTGATGTGAAGACTAGAAGCTCTAGAAATTAAGTAGTCAATTTCAGTGAGCCAAGTCAACCCAGCACTGTCCCCAACGGTGGGCTACACTTACTGCCAAGCGATGAACCATGTATTTTGAGGAGTGTCCAATTGTTCAGGCTTAACAGATGTTGACCGAGCCCATGAATGCGGCCTTTTCAAGGCCCCATTACAATCCCTACACTCCAACTTACAATCTTGGCTAGAGGAATCATCCAAATTTCTCATGGAGCCAAAATAAACACTTCCCAACTTCCAACCATTAGTCATTTTTTCAATTATCAACAAATGTTTTCCAACCAAGTTCCCCAATCCTCCGTCCAAGGTCCCTAATTTGAAAAGAAGTCAACCAATTTGGAGAAGCTTCTTGCATCTTTCATGCAAAATACAGAACTAGCCATATCTAGGTTAGAGGTTCAAATGAGCTAGTTAGCTGCTTCGCTAAGTGAAAGACCCAAAGAAACCTTACCTAGTCAACCGGTAGCAAGCCTCAGGAACTCTAGTCAAGCTCATTTGGCTTAAGATGATCAAATGAACCAATGTAATTTGATTCACACATTGCGATCAGGAAAACAAGTTGATAACCAAGTGTCAACACCATCAAGTTCAACACAAGCATCCACCTCTTCTAGTCCCACTCCACCTCCACTTGATTCCGACAACACTAAAAAAGACAAGTCAGCTTGTGCACAAGCCTATAGCACCTTAGCCAAATAGGCTTAAAAACAAATAAAGTGCACAAATAGATAAGGTACATGAGATTTTTAATCAAGTCAAGATTAATGTACCTCTTCTTGATGCAATCCAACAAGTCCCTAGCTATGCCAAATTCCTTAAGGACATGTGCACCAAGAAGAGAAAGACTAATATGCCCAAGAAAGTTGTTCTAACCACTAACATTAGTGAGCTATTGTCAAATCAAACCCCGTCAAGTATAAGGATCTCGGTTGCCCTACCATTTCTTGCACAATAGGTCAAACTGTAATTAATCATGCACTTTTTGATTTGGGAGCAAGCATCAACTTACTCTCTTTCTCAGTCTACTAACAACTTGGGTTAGGCGAGCTTAATCCATCTAAAGTTACAGTCCAATTAGCTGACTGGTCCGTAAAAATTCCCAAAGGAGAAATTATCGATGTCCTTATCCGGGTTGGAGAGTTTATCTATCCAGTATATTTATTGTTCTTGAGTCCCAACCTGTATCCATTCCCATATCTGAAACTCTCATTATCTTAGGGCGTCTATTCCTTACAACTACAAATGTGATCATCAACTGTAGGAACAAATCTATGAGACTACCTTTTGGAGACATGACTAAAGAGGTCAACGTCTTCAACCTAGAACAACAACCTCGTAAGATAAAAGATCAAACATTTGAGATAAATTTTACTGATAACAATTATGAAGAAGAAAATAAAGGTATAGAGAATGAACCTCGATTTCTTGATGAATTATTTAAGGATGAATATGATTATATTAATGAGAAGACATATGTTGGAAATCCTGATTTTAGAGTCTCCTTTAAAAAAAGAAAATTTGATTTGAGTGTCTTCAATTTCAATGAGCAATTCAATGATATATCGCATGAGAACATAATTCAAAAATCTTTGATTGTCCTAACTTTTGAAAACCTCTTTGAAGAAGAACACATGTATTTGGATGAACTGATTAGGGATATTTTGGTCAATTACACACCTCTAGGGGAAAATGTTGATCTAAGTTTTGAGGAGATGCATGGAACTGAGGTAGAATTCCTAGGCATTCATAGTGAGAAAGTTCTAACTAAAAAGTGTGATGGTAATCAATTTTTGAACAATGAATGTAATTATATGAGGAAGAAGAGCTTAAAGAAGGTGAGACTGGGGAGGAAGAGAGCTAAAATGATAAAAAGATTGGCTTCTCCACTGTGCTCCATAAAGAGAACCCATTGGAATGATGGGAAGCGAGCTAGAGAGATGAGATCTAAAGAGATCTAGGTGGGAGAAACATGATATTATACATATTTTTGCACCTCTTTCTATACTTTATTCCTTGCATGCATACATTCATTCATACATTGTGAACAATGCATCAGATAGGTGTGGGGGAGGGTTCACTAACATAGCATGCTAACATAGGTAGATTTTTTTCCATTTAAAAAATAATAATAAAAATTAAAAAAATTAAAAAATTGAAAAAAGAAACAATTTTTAGATTTTTTTTTAAAGTAATTAAGTTAATTTTAAGGAATAGAAAATCATAATTAGAATTTCTTAATACTTGATCAAAATAAGATTGTTTGTTTGATTTTTAAGTTTAGGAGGAAAAATTGAAAAAGTAATTTAATCCTTATTTTTACCTTGATGAAATATGCATGCTTTATACACTTTTACACTTAGGATTCGAAACAAAGACTCTTGTGCCTTAGAAAAAAATATATTATATGAAAATAAACAAATCTAATTATTGATTAGTTAGGCGTTTTGGCCTAAGAAAGTCTTGGTATTTACGTGAAAAGTAATTAAGTGAAAAAAAGAAAATATATAAATATAATATATGTATTAACATATCTAATAATAAATAGTTAGGTATTAGGCCTCAAGAAGCCTTGATACTTACACAAAAGAAAATTAGATGAGTTACACATATTAAAAAAAAAACAGAGAGGTACTTAAAGGACAACGAAGAGGTAATACTTCAAACTTCTGCAAAAAAAAAGAGAAAAAGTTATATATACAAGGCATAAGAGTTGAAGTTTAAGAATCTCGAGTCAAAAATTTACGGTCACAAAGGTGCACATACCTTAGGGTAAAATAAAAAACTAAGTGAGAAATTCAATTTTAATCTTGACTTAATTGATAATAAACTTTTTGCATCAAGACTAAGTATAGGAATGAATAATTTGATAATCCTAAGACTTATAGATTACTTGATTTCATAAAAAAATATATATATTTCAAATATTCTTCTCTTCAAAAAAATGAATTTAGAAAATACTAACATTTTTTTCTTTCTTTATGAATTTTGTGGGTGTAATTCACTGAAAATCCTCACGAGACAACACTCATCCTCTAGGAGTAACTTAGAGGTTTAACGGCTTGTTGAACGTGCTAAGTGCAACTGTGATTCCTACGAAAGTGAATTAGGTTAGATTAATTTAGGTTTTTCTTTTTTATTTTACTCGAGGAGCAAAAAGATAGGTGTAGGGGTATGATTGGTCATCAATAATGCATATTTTTAGTCACATTTTCTTACTTATTTTTTTTATAAAATATTACTATTTAATTCATTTATTATTTAGTAATGTGCAGCCTCCATAATCCAAGTGAAAACCCAAAAGCCTACAATTATTATGAAAATAAAGATTAATTGGAAAGATAAAGGAAGCTTCTATTCTGCTTTATTTGAATTTGAGTTTTAAATTACTTTAATTTAAAATCAAGATGAAGAGAAGGGTAGAACAAGCTCAATCCTCATCCCAATTAAAGATAGAGTTGGACTCCTATTCAAATTTCAGTTGCTTGCACTACTAGTACTAGAAGATGAAGGGATAAAACGAAATCTATTTAGAGATAAGGAGGAGAATCCAAACTAAATTCAGATTTGGATGTAACTTGCTTCTCAAGTTACTTAGAGATAGAAGATATTTCAAAATTCGGGGATCAAACGAAGATTCTGAAGATAGATCTCCACATGAACGAACGAGATGAAACTACGCGCCAAAGCGCGTGACCAAACGCCACAAAAATGCCACGATAAGCCCTTTTTTGTCACGAAAACGCGGCAATCCTGGGGTCGCGTGCATTGAGTTTTGGAGGAGGTGTTCTACTGAGACTCTGCTTCTCAAATCTCCTATAAATATTCTTGAAGAGCACAAGCAGGAGCATCTCAGAGATTGAGTATACGATTATTTGTTTAGCCATTTATTTCTGAATTGTCATTGTATTATCTAGCTTTTAATTTGAAGAAGAAGATTTTTGAAGAAGAAGAAGGACTTTGTAATTGGCCAGTGATAATCAATAAAAAGTTCATTTTTTTTCATCTCTCTTGTTCTTTAATTTCATTGCTATTGCTTTAGTTTGTCTATTTTCTTTTCTTCTTTTCTTTTTGATGCAAATTTTTCTTCTCCATTATATATCTTGTTAAAAATAAAAATATGATTAACTAATTTATCTTGTAGTTTGCTATCCTCCCGATCAACTTATGTTTAGTCTAAAAGATGAACTAATTGAACTCTACACTTGTTTGAAATCCTAGAATTAAATTGATGTTCTTGAAGATGAATAATTAGTTAAGTTGAACTAATTTAAGGTTGCACTTTTTAATAATTACTCTTAGTTCATATTTAGATATTTTGATAGCATCATGTTAGGTTTAAAAGACTTTTCTTATGCTATGCTTAGAAACTAGGATCAACTAAAGTTTAATTTTATTAGGGTACTCTAATTAGGGTTTACCTTATTCTTTACTCATCTTATTTGATTCTCAATCAAAACCCTAGGGTAGATCTTTATAGATTCAACATGATGTTCTCCCTTCTTAGACTAATACTTGGTTGTGGTAGAGGATTAGTGGACTATAATTTTCTTTGCTTAATTAAATCCTTTTCTTACAACCAAAATCTCTTTTTCCAAGCTATCTGTGCAGAGAAATCTTTCTGAAAAGCTTCCATGCATCCCTCCCTGTGAATTACCCGTCTAGCCTCTACTACGCGGTTAAATATTGAAGAGACTAAGAAATTTCTGACCTTAACTCTTGACTTTACTTTCATTCATTTTCTTTCTCAATCAAATCACTATATATTGCGCGTCAACTCTCATTGCTTTATTTCTCTTTATCTCCCTCTCTCTTATTTATTTGCTTGTTGCTATTTGGTTATTAGTTCTTACTTGTGTTTATAGCATTATTCTTTTCATCCAATCAAATTGGGTATTGATTATTGTAATTAGTTTTTAAATCTTATTCACTCTGATCAGTCACATATATTGCATATTTATTATCACATTACCATATTTATTATCTAAATAAATTATATTAATAAGTCCTATTTTTCTTTATAAAATGCAGGCCCATTGCTAAAGGATAGGAAAGAGAAACGAGCCCAAAAACCCATCAAATTCTGATTTAATTCAGAACTAATTCGAAGTTAGGAAATCAGGATAGGTCATGGCAAATCAGAGAGGTTGAAAATTGGTTAAAATGAATCTTCTCAAATCAAGTGGTTGAAGCCAAATCAGAGACCTTTCTTATCATCATTGCCTCTCATTTAAACGACGGATAAGAAGAAGATCTTAAAGCAATTCTAAGAAAACATAGGAAAGCTATTGGTTAGACTATGACCGATATAAAGGAATTGAGTCCAACCATAGTCCAACATCACATTCATCTCAATGAAAATGCCACACCTAAAAGAGACTCGCAGTGTAGGTTAAATCTTATAATGTAAGAGGCTGTTCATACTAAAATTGTGTAACTCTTAGACAATGAGATAATATATCCCATTTCTGATAGCCAATGGGTCAGTCCTGTCCACGCGGTTTCAAAGAAATCCGATTTCACCGTAGTAGAAAATGAGAACAAAGAGTTGGTCTAAACTCGACTTCCCACGAAGATCTGAGTTTGAATTGACTATAGGAAGCTTAATGCTGGAACTCGTAAGGACCATTTTTCACTCCCCTTCATTGATCAAATGCTTGAACGTTTGGCGGGCCACGAGTATTACTGTTTCTTTGATGGTTACTCGGGGTATAATCAGATTCCTATTGCTCTTGAGGACCAAGAAAAGACTACCTTCACATGTATATTTGGGACATTTGCTTATAGTCGAATGCCTTTCGGCTTGTGCAATGCCCCAGCAACATTTCAATGTTGCATGTTGAGTCTTTTTTTCTGATATGGTAGAGCGATTCTTAGAAATCTTCATGGATGATTTCTCCATCTACGGAGATTCGTTCACTCAATGTCTCTAACATTTAGAACTTGTCTTCCAACGTTGTGCTGAGAAAAATCTGACACTGAACTATGATAAAACATGAAATTGTCTTGGGTCATGAAATCTCTAAGAAAGGAATTGAAGTTGATAGAGCCAAGATTGAGGTTATTGCTAAGCTTCCCATGCCCAAATGCGTGAAGGATATTAGATCTTTCTTAGGACACGCCGGTTTTTATCGAAGATTTATCAAGGGTTTTAGCAAGATTGCTAGACCCTTGACTAATCTGTTAGCTAAGAACGTGTCCTTCACTTTTGATGCTGAATCTATGAATTCTTGGGAGAAGCTTAAGAGAGAGCTTATTTCTGCACCAATCATATCTGCACCGGATTGGTCTAAGCCGTTCGAAATCATGTGCGACGCATCTAATTTTGCCATAGGTGCTGTCCTAGGGTAGCGCATTGATAACAAGCAGCACGTGATTTACTACTCTAGTAGGACTCTCAATGATACTCAATTTAACTACACTACTATTGAGAAGGAATTCTTGGCAGTAGTGTTTGCCTTAGAGAAATTTCGTCCCTACCTACTAGGGTCCAAAACCACTATTTTCACCGATCATTATGCGCTTAGGTACCTCATGATGAAGAAGGTGCCAAGGCCTGACTCATTCATTGGATCCTTCTTGTTCAAGAATTCGATCTCGAGATTTGAGATAAGAAAGGCGTAGAAAATATCATTGCTGACCATCTCTCACGAATCCTAAATTCTCCATGCAACAAATTGCCCGTAAATGAGGACTTTCCTGATGAAAATCTCTTAGCACTCTTTAGGGAACCTTGGTTTGCTGATATAATGAACTACTTAGTCACTAACCAAACTCCGTCTCATTGGTCCAAAAACGATATATACCGGTTCTTATCTCAAGTCCGGTATTTCTTTTGGGAGGAACCGTATCTTTTAAAGTACTGTTCTGACCAAATTATTAGGAGATGCATCTGCGATGAAGAGGTTAAGAGTGTTTTATCCTTTTATCATGAACTTGCATGCGGTGGACACTTTGGTCCCCACAAGACTGCTGAAAAAGTGCTACAAAGTGGGTTCTATTGGCCCACTTTGTTCAAAAATGCTTATAAATTTTGCAAGATGTGCCCTAGATGCTAGATGGTGGGAAGGATCTCAAAACGAGATATGATGCTCCTCAGCCCAATTCTAGAAATAGAACTCTTTGATGTTTGGGGCATCGACTTTATGGGTCCATTTCCTAACTCATTTGGAAACAATACATATTGGTTGTTGTGGACTATGTGTCCAAGTGGGTAGAAGCCATTCCAAGTAGAACTAATGACAACAAAGTTGTCATAAAGTTTTTGAAAGAGAACATTTTCTCACGCTTCGGAACCCCTCATGCTATCATAAGTGATAATGGTACTCACTTTTGCAATAGATCCTTTGAAGCTCTTATGTGAAAGTATGTCATAACTCACAAGTTGTCCACACCTTATCATCCTTAAACCCGTGGGCAGATTGAGGTCTCCAATAGACAAATCATGCTTATCCTGGAGAAGACTGTGAACCAAAATCGGAAAGATTGGTCCACCAAACTTGTAGACGCCCTATGGGCCTATAGGACCGCTTTTAAGACAATTCTAGAAATGTCTCCTTATAGGTTAGTCTTTGGGAAGGCTTGCCACCTACCCGTTGAGTTAGAGCACCAAGCCTTATGAGCAATCAAGCAGTTAAATTTTGACTTGACTAAGGCCGGTGACCTTCAAAAATTACAAATTTCCGAATTAGAGGAGTTGAGAAATGAGGCCTATAAAAATGCTAAGATCACTAAAAATACAGTAAAGATTTTTCATGATAAACACATCATAAGAAAAACTTTTGTCCCTGGACAAAAAGTCTTACCTATAACTCTAGGCTTCATCTTTTTTTAGGAAAATTAAAATCAAGATGGACTGGGCTATTTGTTGTCAAAACCGTGTTTCCACACGGTGTTATAGAGATCAGTGACACCAAGAATGGAAATGACTTTAAGGTAAATGGTCAACGCCTTAAACCTTTCTTGGAATCAGTGCCGGTAAATAAAACGGTTATGGGTCTGTTCGACTCAGTGTATCAGTAACTTTCCTCTTTTCCATTTTATTTCATGCATCTATACATTTATTTCATACATTAGGGACAATGCATGATAAGTGTGGGGGAGAGCTCTAACATGACTAATATAACTAAAAAAGAAGAAGAAGAAAACAAAGAATATATATATATATAAAATATTTGAAAGGTAAGAACAATATTTTGATACATTTTTTGTAAGAAATTAAGTCAATTTTAAGGAATAGGAAAATCATAATTAGGATTTCTTATACTTGGTCAAATAAGATAACTTGTTTGATTTTCAGGGTTAAGAAGAAAATTGATGAAAGTAATTTAGTTTTGATCTTTACTTTAAAGAAATATGCACACTTTATATACTTACACACTTAGGGTTCAACGACAAAAAATTCTTATGCCTTATAATATATATATATATATATATATATATATATATATATATATATATATATATATATATATATATAAAATACCAAGGCTTGCTTAGGCTAAAGCACCTAGCTAATCAATAATTAGATTTGCATATATATATATATATATATATATATATATATATATATATATATATATATATCCTCTGATTAAGCTGGGTATTTATGCCTCATGAAGCATAAGTATTCATGCCTAAAAGGGGTACATTTTATAAATAAAAACCCTTGGTTTCGTGGCCTTGTCTGCTCGAGTGTTTAAGTCCTTAGGGGTGTTTTCTCACCTGGTGCCCTAAGACTGTCCGGTCTGGGTGTAACCGACTAAAGGCTCGTTACATGGGCAAATTAGAAAGCCTAATGAAATTGAGGAATAAATACCACTAAAAATAAATATAAATAAGGCATAGGAGTTAATGTTAAAGAACCCTTAGTCAAATTTCACGGTCACGATGGTACATATGACTCAGGGTAAAGTAATAGACTAGATGAGAAATACAATTTGACTCCTTACTTTGATTGATGACATATTTTTGAATAGAGACTAAGTTTAGGAATGAAAAGTTTGATATTCCTATAACTTATAGATTACTTGAACTCTTACAAATATACTTCAAATATTTTCTCCTTTCAAAATACTTTTCGAAAATACTAACATTTTTTCTCTTTATGGATTTTGTGGGTGCAATTCACTGAAAACTCTCACGAGACAAAACTCGTCCTCTAGGGGCAACATAGAGATTTAACGGCTTATTGCATATGCTCAGTGCAATCGAGTGACCTGCGAAAGTTGTCTAATAATTGATTAGGATTTGTTTTGATGTAATACTCGAGGGCGAGCAAAAGATAAGTGTGGGGGTGTGATCGTCACATATATTGCATATTTATTGTCACATTACCATGTTTATTATCTAAATAAATTATATTAATAAGCCCTATTTTTCTTTATAAAATGCAGGCCCATTGCTAAAGGTTAGGAAAGAGAAACGAGCCCAAAATCCCATCAAATTTAGAATTAATTTGAAGTCAGGAAATCAGGTAGGTCATGGCAAATCAAAGAGGTTGAAAATCGGTAAAAATGAATCTTCCCAAATCAAGTGGTTGAAGCCAAAGATCAAAGGCTGTTTTGTCAAATCCTGGAGCTGAAACGGGAAAACCAGCAGGAGATAAAGTCAGACAACAAAGCAAGGAGGTGTACCCCCCGGGTATGGCCACCTGGCCACACCCGGGCCGCGAAAACGCGGCCAATGCCGCGTTTTCGCTGCTTGTTAGATTTTGTTGGGGGAGCCTTTGCTCCCCTATCTTTGTACGACCTCTCCGTTTGGTTTTTGCCTATAAATAATGTATTTTTCAGAGAAAAAGGGACCGAAAATTAGTTTTAAGTTTTTCTTTTTGTTTTTAAGGTTTAGGCTCTTTGTTAGATAGTATAGAAGTTGTATCTCTGTTTTATAATTTGTAGTTCAGTTCAAATACCAGTGAGAGATGAATAGAGTGATTGTAATCTGAAGATTGAAGTGACATCAATAAAAGGATCAAGTTTTCTCTTCTCCACTTAATTCACGGGCATGTCTTGATTTATTTTCATGTATTATTTTTCATCTTCCATGAGTAGCTAAATTCATTTTCTAGGCTCACTATTGTTCCTCTCTTCGATCCCTCTTCTTTTTGAATGATTTTTATGTAACGACTTAAATCATATGCATGCCTAAACTAAGCCTTTCTTCTTTGAAAGTGTTCTTGAAAGCACATGAGGATGGGTTTGAATTTCTAAACTTCTACTTTTTAAAACATCTCTTGAACTTATTTTTATTTCTTACTTGAAATACTTGATGATTTAACATTCAATTCAAGATGGTTTCTTAAAAAAAGAGTTAACTTTTTCAAACTATCTTATTTGCTTTACTTAAAATTTTTAAACTCAAGCTTAAGTTTTTGCATATGATCAAGTTGAGGCACTAAGAATTTCAAGAAAAGAACACATCATTGAGTAGTGAGATAGTGTGCCCAGATCTTCTTCTTATATTAAAAATAACAAATCACTCTTCAAGCTTTTAAAAAAATCACCTTTTCCAAAGCCTTCTTTAAGTTTGCAATTTTTCTTTTAATCATTTCCCTTCTCTCCATTCTCTTTTTCAATTTATAAAAAAAAAGAAAGACACCAACTCCATTCTTTGTTACTAAACAAAAACACCGAAAAACTTCTATTGCATTCCCCCTCGTGGACACGACCCGTTAGCCCAAAGCTACACGGTAATTCTTATCACTTTCATTTCACGATCTCCCCTCTAGGATTGCTATATAAACCTTCAATAACTACTAGTAGGATGCAAATATGTGCAACATTTACTTAGGAAACAACAAAAGAGTATAAAAAATCAAACCAACAACTCACTCACTTGAGGGGTAATGGGGGGGAGAGAGATAATGCAGTGGCTTATTGGCGTTTTTCATTTTCCCCCAGTAAAACCCCATTGGCTTAGGTAAGAGAAGCATGCAAGAAGTACAGAGTGCTTATAACCCAAATCTAAGTGCAAGGATTATCAATACTAATACAAATTTAGACAAAGAGGCATAAGAGATATGTTTATTGATGAATCAGTGAAGCCGAGAGTGCGAGGAGAATGCTTCCAATCCTTAGCCATGCTTTTGCCTTTGCCTTTTCCTCAGGAGCATGCCTTTACATGCCTCAAGGAATTGTACTCTTGTTTTGATGCTTTGGATGGGGACAATAGCCTCCTCCCCCTTTTATACTAGAGGGGTTGTAGCACATGGCATACAAGGTGCATGTGCATATACTCGAAGCTATATGAGGGGGAAAAAAGTGAAAGATTTTGTAACGCCCCGATCCCTTAGGTATGGAGACGTTACTGTGACGTATATACGCAAGACAAAAATACTCTCACGTATATATACTAAGCATCAGTACATGGAATAAATACATTATATACAGAAATTTCAGCTTAAATAAGTGCAAGAATACCTGCAAAACGGGGTCAGTGACCATGATAGATATGAAAATATGAATAAATATGAAAATAGTGAAAAAATAATAAAAATACCTATGAGTAATAAGGGTGACAGGTCTCCTAATAACATCTCGGTAAACATCAAGTACTCCGATATCTCAGATCTCCAACCTGGGCATGCAATCCTAGAGATTCAAAAAGCGACCTTGTGAATGGTAAAATGAAATAAACAATAATAGTATACTATAATAAAATTATAATCATGATAACTGATAATACATGATTCTTAATAGTGATCATATAATTATACTAACAATCGATATCTATAATACAATAATTGTACATGCACATTAATATTATTAATGCCTAGCACGCATGTTACAACGATGTTATTGTAGATCACCAGAGGGGGGTGAATAGGTGACTAGCTAATCTAATGATGATTAATGCGGAATTAAAACTATTTAAGCAAACCAAAATACTTTTAAGCTAAACACACCAAGTAAAACACAAGAGTGTAGCCGAATTCTCAGTGAAGGGCTATAGATTATCTCCTCAAGATTCCTCTAGATAAGAGTTGAGGTGCCACTATGGCTCTCTTGGTTGAATACAAGTGTGAGCAAATAATCCCAAGCATATAACAATTAAGCACAAGATATATCAAGCATATAAAGAGATAAGCAATGTTAGTATGCAAGAGATAAACACTAGTGAGAGATAGAGAGAGCAATCGCAAATAAGGGAGATTTGTTTCGAGATTCGAGCACCCTTGCTCTACGTCCCCGCCGTCAACACTATGAAGGATTTCCACTAGAATCGATCCCACCAGATCACTCGGTGCCGTAACACCTACAACGAGTTCACACTAAAACTCCTTGAACTCACTAGTCCCTCTCTTGTTCCCGCAAGAACAACACACGCAAGCACACTAGCTTGCCGAGGCTGCACCTCTACACCGAGCTCCCTCAAGAACTCGAAACAACACGAACCCGCAAGTTCGCCTCCTAAAATATAATGATGAACACTTTGGTGATCTTAACACTTTAATCACCTCAAACGCTCTCACAACAAAGATCCCTAGATGATTGATATAGCAATGGATAGCTCAAGTATGTGCGAGAAAAACTTGGATAGAATTTGTGGTGAAAAACTCAAGAAATCTCTTTTATAAAACACTCTTGAAAAACTCTCCTTTTGATATGGAAGTTTTAGTTCTAAAACAAGTGGAGATAAACACTTAGAAAGGTAGGAAAAAAACTAGCTTGAAAATTCACATGAAATCTTATCTAAAACAGTCAAAGGGAACCCCAATTTATAGGCTCCAAAAATATGGTCGTTGGAGGCCAACTCAGCAGGAGATCCTGTTATCGGTTGACCGCCCGGTCGACTGGCTAACGGTCAGATTTCTGACCGCTGTGCCACTGGTCGACCGGTCGATCGAGGCCAGGATACAAAGAGCAGAGCTCTCTACCGGTCGACCGCCCAATCGACCGGGGCCAGATCCAGAGAGCAGAGCTCTCTGGCGGTCGACCAGGTCGGTCGATCGGCCCTCCAGCCAAACTGACTGTGCACGTTTGTGCACATCAGTCGACCAGACTGGTCGACCGACTTATGTCTCGGTCGACCGGCAGAAGGCCTGGTCACATGTTTTAAGGGATTAAAACTTGGTCCTTTTATCTTTAATAAAATCCCATAAATTCTCATAAATTCTACAAAAATAAGTTCATTCATATACTTTAATATACAAATATGTTTGATTAAAAATCAAAACATATTACAAACATTTTGAACTATTTTTGTAATATAGAAATTTTGGCTTAAACAAAAATCTGTATTTTTCAAAAACAATCTCCAAATTGAAAAATGATTTTTTCAAAACTTCTCCAAATACAAAAATAAGATATTTTAAATAATTTTGAAGCTTAGTATGTATGGATATGATCCATTACACATACAAGATGAAATATCTATGTTTTTGACAATAAGCTCTAAAATAGTTTTGATAAAATACATGTATATTTTGAAGCTTAAAAATTAAAACGATATTTTCTAAAAAACACATATAAATTTTGTGTGTGTATATGTACTTAAGCAATCCACCAACTAATCTATCCTTTAAATTTTATCTAAAAATAAATCTTTGCACTTACAAACATGACACAAGTCTTCTTGAAAATCTTCTCTTAAAAATTTTCTTCTCCTTCTTGACTTGGTCAAAACCTTGATCCAATGAGCTAGACTTCTCTTGAGTACTTGATGCGATCTTGATGCGCGAGCTCTTGAATCAACATGTGCTAGCTCCAAAACTTGACTTTGAATCCTTTGTTGAAGCTAAACACCTACTAAGATCTTGATCAAATATCTGAGACTAAATAAACACAAGATCATTAGTACTATAACTACATGAGTTAATCATTATCAAAACTAGAGTGATGGGCCTCTAGGCCAACAATCTCCCCCTTTTTGATGATGACAAAACTCATGGAGCTATATATGCATGGATTAAAGTTAAGTTTCATAGAAGCTCCCCTTAACTCATGCATAACAATCAACAAATAGATATTTAATGAAGTGCATATACTAAACAAAAATTTATGCATAAACAAGAAGATAAACAAGCGTAAAGCTCACTAAATTCATCTCCCCTTTTTGCATAAACAAAACATATATGCATAAATAAAACTCACAAAATCCTTCTCCCCCTTTTTGTATAAAATAAAGAAATGAAATAAACGTGCTTATATAAACTCACAAAATACTTCTCCCCCTTTTTGTCAATTCATCAACAAAGGGGTGAAAACAAATCAAACAATAAGGATATATATATGCGATATACATTCATGAAGAAGAGAGACGTGAAGTTAGCTCCCCCTGCATACATGCATCACATGAAGAAGGGATGACAAAATCTTAACTCACATAAAGTATAATATGCAATGTATAAGTGTAGATATTAAGCTCCTCCTACACACGTACCACATAAAGAAGAGATGTCAAGCTACTCAATATAAGATACACTCAACATGAATCTATTGTTGGCCCAGAGGCCTTCCACTCTAGTTTTGATGATGATTAACTCATGTAGTCATGTTTACTAATAATCTTGTGATGTTTAGTTTCAGATCTCTAATCAAGATATTAGTAGGTGATTAGCTTCAACAAAGATGTTTTGGAAGCTTTCACATGGTGATTCAAGAGCCCGAGCGTCAAAGATCATATCTAGCACTCGTTGGAGTCAAGCTCGGTGAATCACGGTTTGGATCGAGTCGACTTAGAGACGGCGCTCGATAAGAAGATCTCGGTACATAGTTTTAGTTTATAGTTTAGATCCATTTGTTAAAGATTAGATAGTGTGGTATGCTCAAGTTCACACAACACACACGTTTTCATGTTTTCGATTTTGGTTTAACCGATCTTGGTTTTCATGAATAGATAGTATCAATACAAGTTTACATTATTTAAATGTATATTAGACATGTTCTATATACATGTATGCTTCATATCTTAGACAAACTTATTTTGATATGCCTATTCATGTGTTTGGAGTTTTGTATTTTTAACAAAACATATTTTCGGATTTAATATCAAAAACATGGATATATATCTATTTCATGTATATTGGATTATATCCATATACAACATGTTTCAAAGTTGTTTCATATCATGTTTTTGTTTTGGATGAGTTTTGGACAAAACGAATTTTCATTTCAAAAATCCAAGTTTTGGAAAATACGGAATTTGGTTTTCGGCAAAATTTCTAAGACACAAAAATGGTTCAAATTGTTTGAAATATGTGTTGAATTTTTCACACATATTTGTATATCAAAGTATTATGCTAAAACTATTTTTGTGGATTTTTAGAGATTTTATGGAATTTATTTGGCCATTAAAAACCCAGGTTTTAAGTTCTGATTTTTTTGTTTGCCAGGCTCTGGCGGTCGACCGGATGTGCACGAGACGTGCACAAAGGCCATTGGGTTTGGCCGGTCGACCGTGCGGTCGACCAACTGAAGTCCCCTTACTCTCGGGTAAGGGCGGTCGACCGGGCGGTCGACCGGTGTTGGCAACGGTCAAATTTTGACCGTTGGCCGGTCGACCGGCCGGTCGATCGGATGGTCAATTCTGACCATAATTGCTGCCAACGGCTAGTTTTTATAAAGGGGCTATAAAAACCCCATTTGTGGCTGTTTTGGGTAAGACTTCCAAGAGCAAAAATTCTCCCATTCTGTAGTGTTTTTACAAGTTTTAAAAAGAGTTTTAGAGCTTCAAAGATTTGATCTTCAATTGTTTTTTAAAGTGTTTTTATTTCAAATAAAATAGTCTTTTGGGAATTTGTTTTTGGTCAAAAATTCTATATCTATTTGGAGATTTCCCAAGTGATTTTCTTTGTTCAAAACACTTTGTTTTCTCACACTTGAGCTTATCATTCTATCCTCTCTATAGGATCTTTGTGTTTGTGAGAAAAGAATTAGTTTGTGGTCTTTTGATCACCAAGTTGTAAACCCTCCTACTTTGTGTTATCCCTCTTGGGGAAAAGGTTGATTTTGGAGTGGTGGCTTTGTGCCCTATCCCTCTAGTGAGAGGTTGATTGTGTTTGTATTGGCTTTGTGCCTATCCCTCATTTGTGAGGTTGATATTGGTGGCTTTGTGCCTAACCTCTAAGTGTAGAGGTGGTGTTTGTAATTGAGAGAGGAGTTGTGTACTTCCGGTTGTAGTTGCCCCAAATCCTCGGTGGAGGTTCCCTGTGTGGGAGTCCTGTATGGACAAGTTAGTGGATTGGAAATCCTTCTGTGTGAAGGCGGGGACGTAGAGCTGGGTTCTCGAACCTCGAAACACATCTTGTTGTTTGCATTTGATCCATTGACTCTTAACTCTCTCTCTTTACTTTTGTGCCTTGCATCATTTCATATTGCTCATTCATATTATATGCTTGGCTTGTTTGTGTGTGCCTCACTTGTGCTTAACCACGAGAGCTTCATATCACTCTTATTCAGAGGAATCAAGAGGAGTTAGTCCAGAGCCCTTCACCGGGAATTCGGCTACACTCGTTAATTGCATTAAGTGTTGTTGCAATTAGTTTTTAATTTCCGCATTTAGTTCATTAGATTAGCCGTACACCTATTCACCCCCCCTCTAGGTGTACTTTCAATTGGTATCAGAGCTTACGCTCCTGATATTTGGTTTAACCACCTAGGAGTGTGATCTTGGTTTTGCTAATCTTCATTTGCATTTGCATTTGCACACATATAGTTTGAACTCATGGATGTTCCTCCCAAGTTTGATATCTCTAGACTTGACATATGGAAGGTTCTTATGAGTTGTCATTTAAAAGCCCTAGGCTTGCATGTTTACCTTGCCATTACAAAGGAATCCTACCCTAATGATAGCAAGCATATAGAGGCCAATACAATAGCCCTAAAGGCACTTAGAGCATCTCTTCATAAAGAATATTTACATGTATTTTCTCACTATGATTCGGCTTTTGCAGTATGGAGCATTTTAACTTCTCCCGAGCTACCAAAGATTATCGATAAGATGAGGAGATCTAGAAGAGACGAGTCCGATGAATGTTGCTTCATGGTCCAAGGGAATGACTCCCTTGAGGTACACTCGGACACTCAACTAGATCCTAGAACTAGTTCCTATTGCAATGAGTGTTTAGAGGCACAAGCCATGAATGATGAACTTGCTAAAATTGTGAAAATTTGATTTCAAAATATAAACTTTTGAAAAAGGATAGTCTTGTTTAAAAGAAGAAAATAAAAATTTATCTTCTAAACTTGAGATTGTTTTGCAAGAAAAGGAAGAGATTTCAAGTGAACGTGACTCACTTAAATCCCAACTAGATCTTGCACTAAAAGAAAATGAATTTTTGAAAAATAAAAATGATTGTGAAATAATTTTGAAGAAAAATGAAAACTTGTCTTCAAAACTTGATTTTGTTGTAAAAGAGAATGATTCTTTGAAAAACAAAATCGATTTGATTTCAAAAGATTTAGAAGTTTGTTTAAAGAAAAATGAATCTTTGAAAATTGATATTGATTCACATATTTGCCATACTAGTGTAGCTTCACCTAGCTCACCTATTGCATGCTCCCCTTTATCTTCAAGTATTAAAATTGATATAAATGTTTTGAAGAAAAGTGTTGATTGTTTGGGCTCCACTTTGAGCCAATGTGCTTTGAATCATACACGGTTGGAATCCATGTTTCGAAAGAAACAAGTTCCATCTTTGCATGCACACCATACACGGCACACACATGCTTCCCACGTTCACTCCCATAACACGATGTATGCTCATGTGTACACTTGTACACATTGTGGACGTAAGGGCCACCTTGCTAAATTTTGCTATGATAAGATACATGATGTAAATTTAGCAACTAAATTTGTTTGGGTTAGGAAAGGAACTAACCCCCATGGACCCAAAAGAGTGTGGGTACCAAAGACCACCCCTATTGTATTTGATGTAGGTGTGGGCTCTCGCATGACGTGAGAGTGATGGTGCCTTGAGGTGAATGCGTTCCGAGCTTAAAGAGGACAATTTGGATGCATCACTTTCAAGGGGAGTTTGGTGGGAGGACCACCTTGTTTTGGAGATATGGAGAGTTGCCCTCATAGATTTTGGTAACAATCTCTAACTCCTATTTTATTTACATGCTTTTCATACTATTCATTTTTAACATGTTTTGATGTTTATTGATTAGTATGTTATATGCCATGGTGTTTAGATTAGTGATTGATAGGTAGTAAAAAATGCATATTTATCACTACATTTACTATCATGTTCCCTATTTATTCTTTTAATTATGCACTATTACTAAAGTTTTGTTATTTAATGTGTGCAGGCCTTGAGTAATTATTTAAATAAAAGAATAAAGCCTAAGTGAAGCCCAGAAGCCCATAAAGCCCATGTGCAAGCTCATGTGCAAAAGTTGCAGTAATTTAGAAGTTTCTTATTATCTAACCTAATCTAAACTTGAATTTTTAAACTCTTTATTTAAAATCTAAGTGAGGAAAAGGAAGGATAAGAAAGAACTCCTAATTGCTAAAAGAAGAGGAAAAGGATGGACTTCTACTCAACCCTAATTGCTTGCAGGACAAGGCTAAAGATAAAAGGAGAAGAGTGCAAAGATAAAATTCATTTTAAAGAGATTTGGATTTAGGGTAACTTGCTTCCCAAGTTATCCCGAATTTTCAAAATAAAAGAGTCGGTATGCCAAATCCAGAAGGATATACCCAGATGGACGGACCAGAGGAGGCCACGCGCAAAAGCGCGTGGGCAGGGACAAAGCTAAGGCCGCGGAAACGCGGCCAAAGCCGCGTTTCCGCGGCCATATGGATAAGAGTGAATACATGCTTTCGTGGAGGAGTTGTACCGGGACTCTACTTCTTTCATCTCCTATAAATACCCCTGCAGAGCAACAGAGAGGGCACATCCAGAGACGGGAACTTAGGGTTTTCTTTAGAATTTCTCTTTTCAAATTTCTTGTAATTTTCGTTTCGCTTTTAGCATATTTTGGAGGAGGAAAGGAGCATTGTATTTGGAAGTGACATTCAAATAAAGGTTACCTTTTCTTCTTTGTCATTTAATTTTGTCATTTAATTTTGTTTTATGTTGTGATCTTTTTATTTGTCTTCTTCTTCTCTCTTTCACATAATTTTGCACATTAAACAAAAAGAAATTGAAAATATAAAAAAAAGAGATGAATAACTAATTTTACTTTGTGGTTTGCTAATCTCTTAAACAACCATAGTCTAGTTTAGAAAGTGGATGGATTGTTAATCACTTTTAGAAACCCTAGGTTTAAAACAGTTTTCTTGAAGATTAATTGATAGTAAGTTTTTCTAATCTAGGTTACATCTCTAAACGATTCTTCATAAATTCATGCTTAAGTACTTTGACAGCATAACTTTAAGTTAAGACTTTTCTTATGCTGTACTTAGAAGTTAGGATGAACACTTGTTGAATTTTTATTAGTGCAAACTAGTTAGATTCTAATATCATTTATCTTGCTTGAATTTCTATTAATAACCTAGGATAGATTTTACTTGTTTCAAAATGATATTCACTTTTCAAGACTTGCACTATAGGTTGTGGTAGAAGATTAGTAAATTGCATATCTCCAATCAAATCATTCAAATCTAATCACTCTCTTTTGTTTTGTTCTAAGTAATACAGAGAAATCGTCCGAAACGCTTGCAACGCATCCTTCCCTGTGGATCAACCCGCTTTGGCCCTTGCTGCAGCGGAATTGAAACGAGACTTTCTAACTCTTAACCTTTTTCTTTATTACAATTTCTCGCTTCAATCAAAATTTTGTCGCCGTTGCCGGGGAGGGAACGGCACGATATTCACAAAACTAATTCTTTCTTTCTTTCTGTTTGCAGGTTCAGAGAACAGGAAAACTAACAGCAGCAAACGACATATAGCAACTCTGTGCCTCTGCCCTCGAAGGCAGAGCAGCAGAGCCTACTACAGAGCCGCGCAAACGCGGCAATAGCCGCGTTTCCGCGGCCTGAGTAGTGAACTACTCACTCTGTTTTCTGCAGGTTGCTGCAAATTGCAAGTTTTGTTTACTGCTCTATTAACTTTTCTCTGTGATCACCCTGCACACTGCTAATTAATTAACAGTAACCTATTTGTTGAAAAATAAAAAAAATTAGACTCTTGCATCATAGGCACGTGTCTATTTAATTTTTTTTAATTCTGTTGAAGAGTGCTGGCGACAAGGTACGTTTGCATTGCATATAGATTAGGAAACACTCTTGGCTGATTTACTGCTTTTTGAGTGATTACTTATCTACTGCTTTACACGTACACAAAAAAAAATTTAAGGGCAAAACCCATTAACAAGATAAGGTGAGGATTTCATCACCCTTCCTTGGCCCACAAATCATCTCCGTCACACTCATAACCCTAACCCTAATTAAAAATTGACTAGACGTTGGCCCTAGGTTAACTCGGACTCACTAGGAGATTGGCTGAAGGAGGAAGTTGTTCGAAATTAACTCTTGCCAAATCGGTGCCTAGGAAGGGGATTAAGGGCCGAAAGCCCGAAGATCGGTGGTTATTTAATTAAGGAACGTCTTTGACGGAAAACCTCCCACCGGTTTTGCTACCTACCTGGCCGATTAATTTGTGGTTAAGGTCGGCAATATACCTCCTAAAGACAGTCTAAAGTTAGGAGTCGTCTAGGTCAAGGCTTACCCTAGAATAGGAATTTTGACTGTTTTTCTTTTTCATTGATCGATTGGGTGAACTTGTTTGTTAACTGTGCATGTCAGCTTGGTCGAGAGACCCATTCACATCTAGATTAACTAGAATCAGTTTACCACCCGAACAAAAGCCCGACTCACACATGGCACAACCACCGTCACTACAAGATAGGTTCTATCCTATTAGGACCTCTCTTCCTTCTTGTATTCAGTTATCCGATGAAGGTGTTGACCAATTTGAGCTCAAGCCACAATACATCAACACTCTTCCCAAATTTCATGGACTTGAATCCGAGGATGCATACTTTTTCATAAGGGAATTTGAAGAAGTATGTCTCATGATGAAGATACCCAGCCTGGGAGAAGATGCCATTAAATTACGGTTTGTCCCATTCGCTTTGAAAGACTTAGCAAAGAAATGGCTCTACAGTCTAGAGGCCGGTTTAATATCTTCATGGGATTATTTCGTCAAAGCCTTCTTAAAGAAGTTTTATCCCATCCACAAGACTGCACTAATTAGGAAGAGCATCTTACAGTTTAAGCAAACAGCCAATGAACCTTTTTGGAAATACTTCGAACGTTTTAAGGACCTCCTTGCCCAATGCCCTCACCATGGGATAGAGAAATGGCGACTTTGCCAAGTTCTTTATGATGGATTAGAATATCAAACTAAAATGCTATTAGAATCCATGTGCCAAGGAGGATTTTTGAAAAAGAACGAAAATGAAGGATGGTTATTATATGAAGAATTAGCTGATAATACCATCCAATGGGAACCAACTCCGGAAAAATTTAGGACTAATGACCCTACTTCTTCTAAAGGAGGTATCCATTCCATTGAGGCCAATATAGCTACCGACGCTAAGTTAGCTGTTGTGATGCGAAGACTAGAAGCTCTTGAAACTAAACAAACAGTCTCTATGAACCAAGTCAGCCCAACACCTTCGGCGGGCTGTACTTATTGTCAAGACATGAACCATGTGTTCGAGGAATGTCCCATCTTTATCGCGCATCAAACCTTGCCCGAACATATGAGTGCGGCCTTCACAAGGCCCGCCAACAATCCAAATTCGCCCACCTACAATCCCGGTTGGAGAAATCATCCAAATTTCTCATGGGGCCCCAACAACAATGATCAAACAAGGCCCAAATTCTCCAACAATTTCCAAAATCCACCTTATCAACAAAATTTCCTAGTCAAAATCCTCCACACTCTTTCCAAAATTCACAAATGGAAACAAGGCTCTCAAACATGGAAAGAAAGGTGGACACTCTAGTTAAAAGCCACGACACGCTGGCTCAAGTCTTGACTAGGATAGAGATCCAACTGAATCAACAAGAAACACAAAGGGGAACTCTACCAAGTCAACCATTGCCAAACCCTAGGAATCCTAGGCAAGCCAATGAGGCTCAAGACCCAAATCAGTGTAACTTGGTTCATACACTAAGATCAGGAAAACAAGTTGATAATCATGTATCCATGCCACAGGACCCATCTCAGTTGTCCATTCCATCTAGTTCCACTCCATCTTCACAAATCTCCAAAGAAACTGAAGTTGATAAATCAGCAAGACAGGTGCACCAACCTACAGCCCCATTTTCAAATAGGCTTAGGAGCAACAACAATGCACACATGGAGAAACTACTCGAGGTGTTCAATCAGGTTAGGCTCAACATCCCACTTCTTGATGCAATCCAACAGGTCCCTAGTTATGCCAAATTCCTTAAGGACATGTGCACCAAGAAAAGAAAGACAAATGTGCCTAAGAAGGTTTTTCTAGCCACTAACATTAGTAAGCTATTGTCCAACCAGATCCCAGTCAAGTACAAGGACCCTGGTTGCCCCACCATTTCTTGCACAATAGGTCGAGCTGAAATCAATCGAGCACTTCTCGATTTAGGAGCTAGCATTAATTTGCTTCCTTTCTCCGTATATCAACAACTTGGATTAAGTGAACTCAACCCAACCCAAGTTATAATTCAATTGGCTGATCGATCAATTAAAGTTCCTAAGGGAGAGATCAATGATGTCCTCATACGGGTGGGAGAATTCATTTACCCAGTCGATTTCATTGTTTTAGAGACACAACCTGTGTCTAATCCTAGGTCCCAAACTCCCGTCATCTTAGGTCGCCTGTTCCTAGCAACCGCGAATGCAATCATAAATTGTAGAAACGGATCCATGAGATTGACTTTTGGGGATATGACCAAGGAAGTCAATGTTTTCAACTTAGATAAACATCCCTACGACATGAACGACTAACCCTTTGAGGTTAACTTCATTGAAAACATGACTAGTGAGCACAACGAGGAGATCACACTAGAGTCAAAGGAAGAGGAAAAGTTAGAATCAAGTGAATCTCAACCTTGATGAGATTGATTGGGCAGCAAATCCAAGTTCTATAGAGATGGAAAATTCAAGCTTAACACCTCCACCCATCGAGCCACCTCCTTCTTTGGAGTTAAAGACCTTACCTAAACATCTTAAGTACGCCTACCTTGGTGAACAAGAGACGTTACCAATCATAGTTGCCTCCACTTTGACTAATAGGCAAGAAGAAGACCTACTGGCAACCCTTAGGAGACATAGGGAAGCCATTGGTTGGACCATGGCAGATATCAAGGGACTGAGCCCTAAGATAGTCCATCATCGAATCCATCTAGAGGAAGGGGTTAAACCGAAAAGGGATCCACAGCGTAGGCTAAACCCGCTCATGCAAGAGGCTGTACAAGCCGAAATAGTGAAACTGTTAGATAATGGGATCATTTATCCCATTTCCGATAGCGAATGGGTGAGCCCAATGCATGTGGTCCCTAAGAAGTCCAGCTTTACTGTGGTAGAAAATGACAAGCAAGAGTTAGTGCAAACACGACTGCCTACCAAAGTTCGAGTATGCATAGACTATCGCAAGTTGAACGCCGCCACTAGAAAAGATCATTTCCCCTCCCATTTATTGACCAAATGCTGGAACGATTAGCGGGCCATGAGTATTACTGTTTCTTGGACGGTTACTCAGGGTATAACCAAATCCCAATAGCCCCGGAGGACCAAGAAAAGACAACGTTCACATGCCCATTTGGGACATTTGCCTATCGTCGAATGCCTTTCGGCCTATGTAATGCCCCCGCCACATTCCAACATTGTATGTTAAGCCTTTTTTCTGACATGGTCGAGCGCTTCTTAGAGATTTTCATGGACGACTTCTCCGTCTATGAAAATTCATTTGACCAATGTCTCCATCACTTGGAGCTAGTACTGAATAGATGCACCGAAAAGAACTTGACTCTCAATTGGGAAAAGTGCCACTTTATGGTGCAGTATGGAATTGTCCTAGGTCATGAAATATCTAGGGAAGGGATCAAAGTAGACAAGGCTACGGTGGAGATCATAGCCAAACTTCCAATTCCACGATGCGTGAAGGACATTCGTTCTTTCTTAGGACACGCTGGGTTTTACCGTAGGTTCATTAAGGATTTTAGCAAAATTGCTAGACCCCTTACAAACCTTTAAGCTAAAGACGTGCCCTTCATCTTTGACGATATGTGTAATAGCGCGTGGGAAAAGTTGAAATTGGAACTCATCTCTGCACCTATCATCTCACCTCCGGACTGGTCCAACCCTTTTGAGATCATGTGCGATGCCTCAGATTTTGCGATAGGCGCTGTCTTAGGACAGCGCAAAGACAATAAGCAACACGTGATCTATTATTCAAGTAGGACACTTAATGACGCCCAAGTGAACTATACTACAACCGAGAAAGAATTCTTGGCAGTAGTGTTCGCTTTGGAGAAATTCCGTCCATACCTACTTGGGACCAGACCACGATTTTCACCGACCATTCTGCACTTCGATACCTAATGCTAAAAAAGGATGCAAAGGCCCGACTCATTCGTTGGATCCTCCTCCTTCAAGAATTTGATCTCGAAATTCGAGATAAAAAGGGTGTTGAAAATGTTGTCGCAGACCATCTCTCTCGTGTGCCAAACGCACCTTCCGACGAACTGCCCATCAATGACAATTTTCCCGATGAACAACTTCTAGCCATCTCTAAGGAACCATGGTTTGCCGACATAGTAAATTACATAGTCACAAACCAAACACCACCTAATTGGTCAAAACAGGATAGATACCGATTCTTGTCTCAAGTCCGGTATTACATATGGGAAGATCCTTACCTTTTCAAATATTATGGCGACCAAATTATTAGGAGATGTGTCCCCGATGAGGAAACTAGAAGCGCTCTAGCCTTTTGTCATGAATTTGCTTGCGGTGGACACTTTGGTCCCCACAAAACTGCCGAAAAGATCCTACAAAGTGGCTTTTATTGGCCAACTTTGTTTAAAGACGCATTCGAATTTTGCAAAACTTGCACAAGATGTCAAATGATAGAAAGGATTTCTAAACGAAATATGATGCCCCTAAATCCAATTCTAGAAGTAGAACTTTTTGATGTTTGGGGCATTGATTTTATGGGACCCTTCCCTAATTCGTTTGGGCACCAATACATCTTATTGGCTGTAGATTACGTATCGAAATGGGTTGAAGCCGTCCCTTGCAAGACAAATGACAACAAATTTGTTGTCAAATTCTTAAAGAAAACATCTTCTCGCGCTTTGGAACCCCTCGTGCCATAATTAGTGACAATGGTACACATTTTTGCAATAGAACTTTTGAAGCTCTTATGCGAAAATATGCCATAACTCACAAATTATCTACACCGTACCATCCTCAAACCAGTGGACAGGTAGAAGTTTCCAATAGGCAAGTCAAGCTTATCTTGGAGAAAACTGTGAATCAAAATAGGAAGGACTGGTCCACCAAATTGGTGGATGCCTTATGGGCATATAGGACTGCCTTTAAAACGATTCTAGGAATGTCTCCCTACAGACTAGTCTTTGGAAAGGCTTGCCACCTTCCTGTTGAGTTAGAGCACCGAGCCTTATGGGCAATTAAGCAGCTGAATTTCGATCTAGATAAGGCCAGTGAGCTTCGAAAATTGTAAATTTCTGAACTGGAGGAATTGAGGAACGAAGCATATGAGAATGCGAAAATTGCGAAGGATAGGGTTAAGGTTTTTCACGATAAGTTCATCACGAGAAAAATTTTTGTCCAAGGACAAAAAGTGTTACTCTATAACTCTAGACTTCATCTCTTTCCCGGCAAGTTAAAATCAAGATGGACAGGGCCCTTCATTGTTAAGACTGTGTTTCCACACGGAGCCATAGAGATCTACGACCCGAAAAATGACAGTACATTCAAGGTAAATGGTCAACGTCTTAAAATCTTTTTGGAATCAGTACCGGAAGTAAATGCAGTCATGGGTCTTTTTGACCCAATGTATCGGTAACTCTATCTCTCTGCCAATTCATGCATCCATGCATTTCATTCATACATTGGGGACAATGCATAAGACAAGTGTGGGGGAAGGGTAAAATGTAAAAATAAAAAAATTTTAAAAAAAAATATTATAAAAAAATTCTCTTTATTTGTTCTAACATAACAATAAAAAAATTCTTTTTATTTGTTCTAACATAAAAAATAAAAAATAAAAAATTTTAAAAAAATATATATAAAAAAGGGGATATAAAACAAAATAAAAAGGACAATATTTTGATTTATCTTTTAAAAGAAATCTAAGTTAGTTTAAGAATTAGGAAAATCATGATTAGGATTTCTAAAAACTTGGTCAAAATAAATAAATTGTTAAATTTTTCGGTATAGGAGAAAAAATTGAATAAGTAATTAGTCTTGATTTTTATCTTAATGAAATGTGCATACCTAATACATTTACATATCTAAGATTCTAAGACAAAGACTCTTGTGCCTTATAAAAAATAATAATAATAAAAATAAAAATAAAAAACCAAGAAATTCACTAATTAAGCTGGATACATGTGCCTCAAGAAGCATAAGTATTCATGCCTAAAGGTGATTTTATAAATAGAGTCCTTGGTTTTGTGGCCTATTCACTCGAATTTAAGTCCGTGGGGTGTTTTCTCACCCGGTGCCCTAAAACCAACCAGTTTGGGAGCCACCGACTTTAAGTTCGCTACATGGGTGGATTAGAAAGCCTAAGAAAACTAAGAAATATTATTTATATACGTACTAACACATCTAATAGTCAATTAGTTAGGTATGAGGGCCTCAAGAAGCCTTGATACTTATACGAAAGAAAATTAGATGAGTTATACATATTAAAAAAAAGAAGAAAAAAATAAAAAAGGCATGAGAGTCCAAGTTAAAGAATTCCTAGTAAAAGATTCACAAGGATGCATATGACTTAGGGTAACGAAAGAGACTATACAAAAATTCAATTTTGCTTCTTACCTAAAATGGATAATAATTTATTATATAAAGACTAAGTTTAAGAATGAATAAAAATGATAATCCTAAAACTTATAGACTACTTAGTCTCTTCAAACATATTTCAAATATTTTTTTTTTTATGGATTTTGTGGGTGTAATCCGCTGAAACCCTCACGAGACAACACTCGTCCTCTAGGGTAACCTAGAGGTTTAACGGCTTGTTGCACATGCTAAGTGCAACCGTGATTCCTACGAAAGTGAGTTAGCTAGATTAGTTTTTCCTTTCTTATTCTTTTTAATTTTTACTCGAGGACGAGCAAAAAGATAAGTGTGGGGGTGTGATAGGTAGTAAAAAAATGCATATTTATCACTACATTTACTATCATTTTTCCTATTTATTCTTTTAATTATGCACTATTACTAAAGTTTTATTATTTAATGTGTGCAGGCCTTGAGTAATTATTTAAATAAAAGAATAAAGCCTAAGTGAAGCCCAGAAGCCCATAAAGCCCATGTGCAAGCCCATGTGCAAAAGTTATAGTAATTTAGAAGTTTCTTATTATCTAACCTAATCTAAACTTAGATTTTTAAACTCTTTATTTAAAATCTAAATGAGAAAAAGGAAGGATAAGAAAGAACTCCTAATTGCTAAAAGAAGAGGAAAAGGATGGACTTCTACTCAATCCAAATTACTTGCAGGATAAGGCTAAAGATAAAAGGAGAAGAGTGCAAAGATAAAATTCGTTTTAAAGAGATTTGGATTTAGGGTAACTTGCTTCCCAAGTTATCCCGAATTTTCAAAATAAAGAGTCGATATGCCAAATTCAGAAGGATATACCCAGATGGACGGACCAGAGGAGGCCACGCGTAAAAGCGCGTGGCCAGGGACAAAGCTAAGGCCGCGGAAACGCGGCCATATGGATGAGAGTGAATACCTCCTTTCGTGGAGGAGTTGTACCGGGACTCTACTTCTTCCATCTCCTATAAATACCCCTGCAGAGCAACAGAGAGGGCGCATCCAGAGACGGGAACTTAGGGTTTTCTTTAGAATTTCTCTTTTCAAATTTCTTATAATTTTCGTTTCGCTTTTAGCATATTTTGGAGGAGGAGAGGAGCATTGTATTTGGAAGTGACATTCAAATAAAGGTTACCTTTTCTTCTTTGTCATTTAATTTTGTCATTTAATTTTGTTTTATGCTGTGATCTTTTTATTTGTCTTCTTCTTCTCTCTTTCACATAATTTTGCACATTAAACAAAAAGAAATTGAAAATGTAAAAAAAAAGAGATGAATAACTAATTTTACTTTGTGGTTTGCTAATCTCTTAAACAACCCTAGTCTAGTTTAGAAAGTAGATGGATTGTTAATCACTTTTAGAAACCCTAGGTTTAAAACAGTTTTCTTGAAGATTAATTGATAGTTAGTTTTTCTAATCTAGGTTACACCTCTAAACGATTCTTCATAAATTCATGCTTAAGTACTTTGACAGCATAACTTTAAGTTAAGACTTTTCTTATGCTGTACTTAGAAGTTAGGATGAATACTTGTTGAATTTTTATTAGTGCAAACTAGTTAGATTCTAATATCATTTATCTTACTTGAATTTCTATTAATAACCTAGGATAGATTTTACTTGTTTCAAAATGATATTCACTTTTCAAGACTTGCACTATGGGTTGTGGTAGAAGATTAGTAAATTGCATATCTCCAATCGAATCATTCAAATCTAATCACTATCTTTTGTTTTGTTCTAAGTAATACAGAGAAATCGTCCGAAACGCTTGCATCGCATCCTTCCCTGTGGATCGACCCGCTTTGGCCCTTGCTGCAGCGGATAGAATTAAAACGAGACTTTCTAACTCTTAACCTTTTTCTTTATTACAATTTCTCGCTTCAATCAGTGATATACATGTTTTCCATTATGTTTGCAAAGGGGGAAAACTTACAAATAAAAAGTTTGAGGAGCTAAATTACAAGTATTCTTAAAAAGATTACAAGTAGATCTCCTCAGAGATTCTGGAGAAGTGTGCCGATAGGAGTCTGGTCAGCGCGCGACCACTTTGTCCCTTTGACGATGCGAGCGATGAGATTCCCTTCTCGCCTGGTTCCGGGAATCAGAGAATAGAGGATTGGTAGAACCCTCTGACTACTTCTCAAAACCACTTCTGTGAGGAATTCCTTCTCGCCTGGTTCCGGAGATTCCTTGAGGAAAAGAGGTTGTTAGGGTATCGCCACCCTGAAAAGAGAAGTATTTCTCTTGGAAGGTCTCTGAATTAGAGAACGCACGATGCGTTATGAAGAAGTCTCTGCTTGTGGAGTCCTCTCTCTCCTGTGCCCTGCGATCCCCCTCCCTTGTGCCCCTGATGGGCTATTTATAGGGAAAGTAAGGGTATAATCGTCCCCTTTGAAGATATAGAAACAGATTGAACCGAATCTGTTTGAATCTGGAAAGTAGCCTTGCTGCGAGGCTATAATAGCTTCTGCGGAGCTAGAAAATGGCAAGTCGGTTGATCTTTCTGATGTGTTATGATCCTTTCCATATTGTTAGGAGATTCTCCTTGATCCACTTACTCGTTTCAAGAGAGTCAAGAGATTGTGGCAATCACCTGCCATATTTGAATCCTGATTGGATTTGATTAGATTGAATCCGATCTTATCAGGAGTTTTGATTAGTCAAAGGTTGACCATAGCAGGTTGATGGCGGAGCTGCCCGCTTTGAAGCTCATAGCGGAGCTAGAGGCAATTTCTGACGAAGTCCGAAAAGAGGCTTTTCGGCGAAGCTGTCAGTTAGCTTCCTGGCGATGCTCTGGATGATGTTAGCCTCTCAAACGAGGCTATCCCCTTGGGCTAATGTAATGCTAAATGCTAGCATTTTAGACCTGCTGAGGTCTGTTTAGAAACAATCCGGGTTCACTGTTCTGCTTGCTGGATCAGTGGAGTCCAAACCGCTTCCTTGTCCCTTGGAGTTGGGTGAAAAACTGGTCTTCAGCTCGTCTGTCCCTTGTCTTTTGTAAATGTCAACAAGTTTAGACATCGTTCGGACCAATGAGAATCTTGTCTTTTTTAAGTGTCAACAAGACCCCCTTCAAAGTTTTCGAAAGTCTGCAATAGCCCAGACTTCGAAACACTTTGAACTGCTGTGATGGTGGTGTGGAGTATGAACATCGCCATGATGGTTGAGTTCAGCTTCGCCTTCAATCCTGCTTTGGGATGGATCCGCCGAAGAGTTTGCACTGGTTCGCGAATAGCTTCGTGTCGGGGTAGCTCCGCATCTGGGCTTTCAAGAAATAAGTTCGCTTTGGAACTCCTGTTGCTTTTTCAAAGCCAACTGCCGTGGGGAGGTTACGAGGAGGATCATTCCTTCTTTCGCGCCAATCGAGAGAGATGTTCTCCGATTTGCACGTTTCCAAGGGAGGATATTCCCTTTATTCAAGGCGCCATAAGTGCCTTTTATGAGGGAGACGTTTTCTTCCCTTGTACGGTTCCAATGGGAACCGTCCCTGTCATCAAGGCGCAATCAATGCCTTAAGTGCGCTCGTGCTTCCACGCTTGAGGTGGTTGCGCTCAGGCCATGGGGCCTATAAATAGGACACTTGAGGTCCTCTGAAGAGAAGTGCCTTGCCTTTCTTCTTCCCTTCTCTTGGTTGTGAGAGATACTCAGATCTCAGAATTAGTGGGAAAGCCCACCCTGGTTGTCTAACCGGCCAAGGACCAGTAAGTCTTGATCATTCAAAGACTTCACCGCTTTTTAGGGAACTCATCTCCCTTGATTTAGCTTTGGCAGCTCGCTTTAGAGATTAGCTTCCCTTGTTCTTCATCTTGCAATTGGCTGTTGCAGAGAAGGATCTCATCACGGCTTTCTGCGAAACCATCATCTTGATTTGATCAGAAAGACCATTGCTTGTTAAGTCCGCTGCGCAGGCAGGACTTGGGACTTGGCTTCTTCAATAGTTGAGCCAGTCTTGCCATATTGGCGAGGTTGAGACTGTTCTTCACAAGATCAGTCTGACTTTGCCGTATAGGCGAGGCTAGGACTTGGCGTTTGCTGAGCCAGCCCATGGTTGCTGTGCAGGTGGAACTTGTCCTCTGCTGAAGTCGGATTGCTTTGCCGCTGAAGAATCTGACTTAATATTTTTGCAGCTCTTTCTGTGCTTAACTGCTAACTTGCTTCAATTTGCCTTGCAGCGAGCTATGCTTGCCAGTCTGGTGACTTGATGGAAGAAGCCATAAAATTGCCTTATGCTTCCCCGGTTGAAGCTTTACTTTTAAGCAGGAGGAACAATTCGGGGCAGCGGATGCGCGTCCCAGGGGCTGTTGGCAGCCTCTTGTCCGAGATGATTCGATCTGAGGTGAGGCTGGCTGCCGACTTTCAACTTTGGTGGCCTTCGTCGGGGACGATCCACTTCATGGGAGTGGGCCTCACACCCGTCAGATCACTAGCATCAAAACTAGTTCCCATTATAGGTGATCTGACGTGTTGGCGGCGATAAGCTTTTATTGCCAGGCTTCAAAAAAAAAATGGCCTGGTAAGATCTGCCATTTTGTGGAGAAAAATGACCGTGTCCTTGTGGCACCATCTGCTCATGTGCGAAGGATTACGGCCTTGTGCAGGAGGAAGGCCTTTCCTGTCCCGTTGATCTGGCTTGGTAGCAGATAAAACCGCTTGTATGCCTCAAAAGATCTTTGTTGGGCAACTGAGTGTGTTGTATGAAACACAACTTCGATGTAATATCAATGTACCCTTGCTTTTGAATCAATGAAAGTTCATTGTCTGATCATCTGATTTGCTTGCTTTCACTGAGAGTCTGGCCATAGCTGGGCTGAACTGTATGCAGAGTTAAGGACATTGTCCTTTCTTCGAATGATCTTCGCGAGACCGGCATGTCCCGCAAACAGCAGCCTCTTTGGCGGGCTAAGGTAGACCTCCTGGCGAAGTCTTTGAAGGTTTGTGCGAAGCCCGCACTTTGCTCCTGCGCGGAGTTAACCCTTTAGTGGGGTTGAACCGTCGCACTTTGGGAAAAGCGCCTTAGGCGCTTTGGGCACTGTTTCGAATTAATTCGAAACGGCGGCATGTGCCCTTTTTCGAGGCCTTGATTTAGGCGCTGATTGGCCTATAAAAGCCCGATTGGGCTGAATATGGGAAGATCTCCCTTTATTTTTAGAGAACTTTCTATCTCTTCCTCTTCTTCTTCCTCCTTTGCTTCAGAGTACTTTGAGCACTCTTGCATTCCTTCAATGGCGCCCAAGAGACGAGCGGGAAAGGAAGCAGCGACTTCTGCAGCGGAGGGTCCTCCTCCTCCGTTCATTGAGCGACCAATCGCTGGTAAGAGACTCTCCAATTTGATTAGAGAGTGGTCTTCATCCTTTGGAGTCGATACTCGGCTATTAGGACGATCGAATATGATCTGTCCTTATCAGGGAACTCGTTTCCCTTAACTTCCCTATTTTACTTGCATCAGGGAAGTAAGAACTGAACAGTTCTCCCCTTGGGCTTCCATAGGAAACCATTGCTTGGGGCAGTCTTCATCCTGTTGAGGAACAGGATATGGGTCGTGTGCCTTCAGTCGTGGCCACGAAGGACGACTGTTGGTCATGAAGTCCTTTCGATGACGTCAGCCCTTAGGGCTATGCCAGTTCCTGCAAAGATGCAGTCTTATCTGTGAAGCGAAGCTTTTTATCAAAGCTATTATCCCGCTGTTCCTGCTTACTGGGCGAGGCTATGCCTTAGCGAATTTTTATGTCTTCGCGTCCATTTGATTAATGAACTAATCATAGTTCATTTTTTTTTTGTTTTTGCAGTACATTACGCCTCCGGCCTTCAGAACAGTCTATTTGGCGTAACCAGTCGAGCAGGGAGCATCAGCTTGCAGTTCATCGGGCAGGCTTCCTTGTTCAGTGAGCCGAGCCCCCTTGTACGGGATACGCTCATTCAGAGCGGTGGCCCGCAGGCCATGCGGAGTATTTTGACTACGGCTTCGTTTGAAGATATTGACCGTCAGGCTTACAAAAAGCCTGACTTCATGTTCGGGGATGCTGCACCTGATCCCGATCGCCAGCTGCAGGCCGGCGAAGGCCAGTGGATCTTCCAGTTGGATGGCGAGAGATTCTATCTCCCGTCTACTAAGCGGCATTTCGCTTTGTCTTCCTTCGCGAGCGTGACTCAGGCTCGGAAGATGGCGTGGGGCGTGAGCCTAAATGCCGAGTCTATAAGTGTCGGGAGGTTGACATTCCAGACCGGCTATTCGAGGGCGGGCCCTCCTCGTAGCATAATAGGGCTATACCCTGGGAAGGTGTTGCGGGACCTTCCAGTAGGAGAGAATCCAGCTGCGGCGCCGACCTTCGGTACTCAGTTCTGCGAGGCTGAGGGGAACTACCCCGCCACAGATTTCAGGGCTCCTGGTTGGGTCCACCCTCCTAGGTCATGGTGGGCGGAGTTGACCAATTATATCCTCAATCATTTGAGGGGGAATTAGAGAGGTTGAACCTCTATGAGGCCGTCAGGGCGACCTGCTACGGCATTGAGATGAAGGTGGCGTGCTTCTACGCCATCCTTGAGTTGTACTGCCCAGCCTCGGGGACTTTCTTCACCCCGTTGGTGAATTGGGCATGGCCCTGCATGAGATGCGAGAGATCTCTGCTTTGCCCTTCGGGTCTCTTCCATATGAAGAGTATTTTCCGTGTGAGGCGGAGTTGGCTCTCTTGGAGAAGCAAGAGCCTGCTTTGCTTGAGACATATCGGGAATTGATGTGCCACCTGCACATTTGTTCCAGCATCCACACTGGTGGCAAGGGTAGCTCGAAGAGCTTGAAGAGCTGGGGGAACTACTTGTTCCCGGATATGACTAGTGCGCCCGAGGCAGCTCATTGCGGAGTTGCTGAAGAGGACATCTTGGCAAGGATGGAGGTGCATGCTGAAAAGGACATCGTCGTGACAGAAGATGATGGTCCTTTCGAGAAGGGTGATGTTCTTCGGAGCTTTCACCATCAGGCCCGTCGGCCTATGTCTCGCAAGGCGTTGCTGGCTGGCTTCTTGACCATCTGGTTAAAGAAGTGTGTCGTGCCTTCTTCTTCGGGTGACATTGTTCACCCGAATGTGCTGCTGCCTGCCGTTCGCTTGGTCCATGGCCACCGTCTGGGTCTTCTCCCGGCCATGGTGTGTTGTATTCAGAGGGGCCTTCGTGTTCTGACGGAGGCTTTCTGCAGGCCGATGGCGTCAAGGCGGGGGAAGGGTGCTGTCCTGCCTTGTGACGGACCCAATCCTAGGGTAGGTTTACCGTACACCTACTTGATGGCGTGGTTCGCCTTGCACTGTCCTACTTTAATTGGAGCTGGGGAGGACCCTCCGCCGGGTGTTCAAACGGCGCTTCTCCGTCGTTTTGAAGGCTGTTTGTGGCAGAAAACTTATGTGGCCGAGGCCCGTAAGTTAGTGCGTCGTTATGACGCTTACAGCCTGTTCCGCTGTTTTCCTCGTCTGCGGGGTGCAGGATATAACGAGGAATTCCATGATGTGGAGTCAGGTCGGTCTCCCATGAGTCGGGGTGTTTTCGAGTGGCTGGTCTGTATCCGGCCCTCGCATTTGTTGTACAGGAGTGGGGATACCTGCTACCTGGAGCCCTACGTCCCGAGCCGATTTGCCCGCCAATTTGGGTATGACCAGTTGTATGTGGGCAACCCCAATCCGGACCTGGCTTTCATGGGGAGCCTCATTGATGGGGCTCGTGCTTGGCGGTTCTTTACCGCGGATGACACTGGAGCGTGGCTACGCACGCCGCTGAGGGATCCCGGCCTTTGGACGACCCTGTGTTTCTGCCAATGGTATGCGGCTTCGAACTCTACGCCTGCTAGGTTTAACGTCAACCGTTCGGGTGTGAGGTTAATTTCTCATCGGATGAGGCAGAAGGCTTCTGATAAGATGGAGGGCAAACGAGTCCGTGTTCCTGGCATAGAGGAGTTCATCGCTATAGATGACAGCGAGGCTTCTGATGCGGGGAGCCCTCGCTTTGAGGCAGAGACAAGGGCTGATGCCCACGAAGCTGGTGCTCGTGAAGCCGGGTCTGGTGTAGTGGGAGCAGCTCCCCCACAGCATGTGGAAGAAGTGGAGGAAGAGGACTCTGAGGTCCACTTCAAAAGGAAGCGTGGGAGTGGATCCCGTAGGAAGTCGTCGGCGAAGAGGCCCCGTCGCCAGACTCCTACCATCGTGGTAGAGGGTGAGCCCTCTGCTGCGCCTCCTTCTACTGCTCCATTAGTGGCTGAGCCGTCGGTTGCTGAACCGACTACTGGTAAGATTGGCCTCCATATAATATGCCTTCAGCGCACTTTAAATAACTCATCATTTGCTTTTTGTCGCAGGAGCTGAGGCAATTGGAGAGCAAGGGGAGCACTACGATCCCCTGTTCACTTATGGAAGTGCAGCTGGTTCCTTTGCTCGCTCGGAGGAGTCTGGGGATCATGCGGCCGATATTGGCCCTTCGGGCGCTGAGGCTTCTAGAGGAAGTCCTATGGCATCCAGCTCTGCCGGGTGGTCTGCGGAGGAATCGGCGAGTGGGCCGGCTATCCGCGTTGAGTCTGGTAAGAACTTTCCGATGGGACCCTTGGATTCTGATGCGGCTGACGAGGTGACATCGGCCTTCGGTAAGACTAAGATCTCTTGGTCCTCGCCTATTTGTTGCGTCCCCCTTTTTGACCTTGGTTTTGTTGCAGGTATTCGTCCCCAAGGTGCATCAGCTTCGAAAGAAGCGGAGGGTTTTCCTGAAGGATCAAAGGGCGATATGAGCGCTTCGACCGGGGCAGACGCAGCTGTGTTAGACGCGCTGTATGGCGACCTGCCTTTTTATCAGCCCAAATCAGCGGAGGGCCCTGTGGTTGAAGAGGCGGCAGTCCCGGGGTACCCCCACTTCCAGTCATATCAACGAGTGGGGTGCGGACTGTCTTGCCGAATACGGCATTGAGGGTGATTGTGAGCCCTACCTCCCCGACGCTGGTAGTTGAGCCTGCTGCTCAGGAGGTGGTTGCCAGTCCTACCTCCGCGGTGGCTGGCGTGCTGGTGTCGCTGAGGACTCCGCCGAGGTCACCTTTGGCTTGCCCTGCTGCAGTCGATGTTCCCGCTTCTTCTTCCGCGGTGGTGTCGACTAGGTTGGTAGATTGCTCCGAGGTTGTCTCAAGGGTTGATGAAGCTGAGAATGACTTTATCGGTAATCTGGTCGACAGCTTCTATAATAGTTTGGAGCAGACTATCGGTCTAGTCTTGAAGGGCTCGCCTGTGCCATTTTCGAAGCTGAAGATGGTTCTCTCCCGTGGCATTGAGTGTATTCGGGACTTTGAGGGGTACCATCAAGCTACTGCTCTGGAGCTCCTGGTAGATGACCTTGAGAAGGACGTGGAGGAATGGCGCCATTTCTATCGTTCCGACGCAGCGTCTTTGGCTGATGAACGGCTTGCACGTCTTGTCGCCCAGAAGCACGAGGCTCAGCTCGCTGCCCAAGAGGCTGTTGAGGCTATCTCCTCTGACTTGAGGTCCTTGGAGGCAGAGGAAGCAGAGGTTGGGAGTGCAATTGATGCTTCCAACAGTGCTCTTTTTGACGCTGAAGATAAGATCAAGAGGGCTGAAGAGATGATCCGAAAGGCAAATCTCCTCTTGTCGAAGGCTACACAGATGCGTCATGAAGAGTCTGCGCGGCTTAAGCAGCTCAGGGCTCGAAGTGAGGAACTGGCGGAGCGGAAGTCATCACAGAGGGCGACTTTGGCGGAGACCGAGGCTCGTCTGGCTCAGGCGGTGGACTTCGATGAGGCAGAGCTAAGATCACAGGCGCTGGCCCAGGCTGAAGATGACAGGAGGACGCGGCTAGCTTCGCTCGGAGATCGGATCCGATCTTATCATGTACGCCTATAGGCTCCTCCATGTATCCCGATTTAATAGAAAATTTTTCTTTTATCGTCTGTTGTTTAGATAATGAGACATGACTGTCTGTTGGTTCAGAGGTTGCAGTAACATAACCGAATGGGACGTTGCCAGTCTCGAGGTTAGCCCTTTGCGGGGCTTGAAAGGAAGGGAGATACTTGCCTTTTGTAAATGTCAGCAAGCATCAAGATTGAGACTTAGCTGTCAGCTGGTTCAGGGGTCGCAATGACATGACCAATTTGAGACGCCACTAAGCTCAATGGTAGATGAAACTTGGCTATCTGCCAGTTCAGAGGTCGCAATGACGTAACTGGTTGAGAAGCCACCAAGCTCAACAATGAGTGATACTTGTCTTTTGTAGATGTCGACGAGTATCGAGACCTATCTTTTGTAAATGTCAACAGGGCTCGGGATCGAGACTTAGCTGTCTGCTGGTTCAGAGGTCGCAATGACATAACCAATTTGAGACGCCACTAAGCTCAATGGTAGATGAAACTTGGCTATCTGCCAGTTCAGAGGTCGCAATGACGTAACTGGTTGAGAAGCCACCAAGCTTCAATCAATAGGTGATACTCGTCTTTTGTAAATGTCAACGAGTATCGAGACCTATCTTTTGTAAATGTCAACAGGGCTCGGGATCGAGACTTAGCTGTCTGCTGGTTCAGAGGTCGCAATGACATAACCAATTTGAGACGCCACTAAGCTCAATGGTAGATGAAACTTGGCTATCTGCCAGTTCAGAGGTCGCAATGACGTAACTGGTTGAGAAGCCACCAAGCTCAACAATGAGTGATACTTGTCTTTTGTAAATGTCAACGAGTATCGAGACCTGTCTTTTGTAAATGTCAACAGGGCTCGGGATCGAGACTTAGCTGTCTGCTGGTTCAGAGGTCGCAATGACATAACCAATTTGAGACGCCACTAAGCTCAATGGTAGATGAAACTTGGCTATCTGCCAGTTCAGAGGTCGCAATGACGTAACTGGTTGAGAAGCCACCAAGCTGCAATCAATAGGTGATACTCGTCTTTTGTAAATGTCAACGAGTATCGAGACCTGTCTTTTGTAAATGTCAACAGGGCTCGGGATCGAGGCTTAGCTGTCTGCTGGTTCAGAGGTCGCAATGACATAACCAATTTGAGACGCCACTAAGCTCAATGGTAGATGAAACTTGGCTATCTGCCAGTTCAGAGGTCGCAATGACGTAACTGGTTGAGAAGCCACCAAGCTGCAATCAATAGGTGATACTCGTCTTTTGTAAATGTCAACGAGTATCGAGACCTGTCTTTTGTAAATGTCAACAGGGCTCGGGATCGAGACTTAGCTGTCTGCTGGTTCAGAGGTCGCAATGACATAACCAATTTGAGACGCCACTAAGCTCAATGGTAGATGAAACTTGGCTATCTGCCAGTTCAGAGGTCGCAATGACGTAACTGGTTGAGAAGCCACCAAGCTGCAATCAATAGGTGATACTCGTCTTTTGTAAATGTCAACGAGTATCGAGACCTGTCTTTTGTAAATGTCAACAGGGCTCGGGATCGAGACTTAGCTGTCTGCTGGTTCAGAGGTCGCAATGACATAACCAATTTGAGACGCCACTAAGCTCAATGGTAGATGAAACTTGGCTATCTGCCAGTTCAGAGGTCGCAATGACGTAACTGGTTGAGAAGCCACCAAGCTGCAATCAATAGGTGATACTCGTCTTTTGTAAATGTCAACGAGTATCGAGACCTGTCTTTTGTAAATGTCAACAGGGCTCGGGATCGAGACTTAGCTGTCTGCTGGTTCAGAGGTCGCAATGACATAACCAATTTGAGACGCCACTAAGCTCAATGGTAGATGAAACTTGGCTATCTGCCAGTTCAGAGGTCGCAATGACGTAACTGGTTGAGAAGCCACCAAGCTTCATGATAGGTGAAGAGGTCTCGTTTGCACGAGGGAACCACTGTCATAGGTTTAATGTTAACATAACAGTGGGATATATGTGGTCCTACCATTCTATGGATGAGAATTGGTAAGTGACTTTGGAGATCTCGTTCTCACGAGGAGAAATGAGGGGACTGCTGTCATAGGTTTAATGTTAACGTAACAGCGGAGTATATGTGGTCCTACCATTCTATGGATGAGAATTGGTGGGTGATTTTGGAGAGGGAATCAAATGGGAGCAGGTCCCTTAGGATTTTAAGCAAACCCCCAGCTACCAGCAGGTTTGATATGCTTGGAGAAAGGGAGAGGCTCTCTTTGTGCGTATTCCGGACGCGCGGGTCTCGATCAGAGGTGTAATGTTAACTTGATCGAGAGCAAGATCCTTGATTAAGGATAGTATTTCTTTAAGAATTTGCCATTGATTGGCATCATGAGGAGGTCGCCGTCTGCAGTCGTAAGGCGGTATGCTCCGTTTGAATAGACCGTCTCTATCACAAACGGTCCTTCCCATTTAGGCTGAAATTTGCCTTTGGTCTTGTGCGTCATGATCATCGGTCGTCTGACAGCTAAGACCAGGTCTCCTTTCTGGAAGACTCTTTGCTTGACCTTTTTATTGAAGGCTTTTGACATCCGAGCCTGATATAGCTCGATGTGTTGCTGAGCTTGTAGCCGCTTCTCGTCTAGGGCTTCGAGCTCTTGAAGACGCAGGCGATCATTGTCTTCTGATGTCATCTTAGTAGTCAAGGCTACCCGTAATGATGGCACCTGGATTTCCAATGGGATGACCGCTTCGCACCCATATACCAGGGAGAAAGGCGTATTGCCTGTCGGTGTCCGAACCGTAGTCCGGTAGGCCCAAAGGCATTCACCGAGCTTTTCGTCCCAATCTCGCTTGTTCGAGGAGACAAACTTCTTGAGCAGCTTGATGATTGTCTTGTTAAATGCCTCTGCCAAGCCGTTGGCGGCAGGATTGTAGGCGGTTGAAGCCACATTCTGAATTCGGTATTTATCGCAGAACCGATAGAACCCCTGGCTTATGAATTGAGGACCATTGTCGTGGATGATCCGCCTGGGAACACCAAATCGATGGATGACGTGGTGTTTGATGAAGCTAACCAGATTGGAGGTTTTGACTTCGGCCAACGGTATGGCCTCTGCCCATTTTGAGAAGTAATCGGTTATTGCCAGGATAAACCGGTGACCTCTTGCCGAAGAGGGACTGATTGGCCCTACGACATCAATTCCCCACGCTTCAAATGGCCATGAAGCAGTAGTAGGGTGGAGCAATTCCGAAGGTTGGTGTATGAAGTCTGCATGGACCTGGCACGCCTTACACCTTCGTGCATATTGGGTGGCATCGACCATCATGGTCGGCCAGTAGTACCCAAGTCTGTGCAACCTGTCTTTAAGCTTTGGACCCGGCTGGTGAGCTCCGCAAATGCCATCATGTGCTTCTTTAAGCACTTCCTGTGCCTCTGAATGAGAGAGACAACGGAGGAGGACACCGTCATATGAACGACGGTAGAGTGTCTTCAAAGTGGGATCATAGTAGAAACGGAGCGACCTTCGTCTGATGGACGCCGCTTCTTTGGGATCATCTGGAAGCAGACCGTGCAGAGCGTAGTCAATGAGAGGGAAGCGCCAATCCCTCGGCTCAAGATCCACGGAGATATTATGGACCTCTTGGATCCTTAGCATATGCTTGGAACATACGAGATGCCGGGTTGCGACTGTGAGGTGATACTCTGTGTCGGCCGGTAAGGCTAGCGTCGTCGCTAGTGCAGCGAGAGCATCCGCCTTGGTATTCTGAGATCGAGACACATGCCCGATGTAGAAGCCTTCAAATAGGCTAGCCAGTTCGATAGCTGTAAGATAGTAAGGCACCAAGTCCTCATGGCGGACTTCATATTCACCTTTTACCTGGCTAATGATCAGTTTTGAATCGCCATAAGCTTCAAGATAGCGTACCCCCATTCCATGGGCGAGCTGGATACCGATGAGCAGAGCATTGTATTCCGCTACATTGTTAGAGCATGACTCTGTCAAGGAGAATGCCCTGGGAAGGATATGATCCTGTGGGGAGATGAACACAACCCCCACTCCGGCAATAATCTTGCCTTTAGGGCCCATCCGCGATGCTCCGTCGAAGAACATCTGCCACACTTCCTCTGCTGAGGTTGCATTAGACTCGAAGACCTCATCAGGGATGTCTTCGTGAAGTTTTGAATGTTCCGGAACTGGATGCGCAGCCAAGAACTCTGCAAGGGCTTGACCTTTAACCGCCTTTTGAGGGGTAAAGGTTATGTCGTATTGGGACAATAGCAGTGCCCATTTAGCCAATCTTGAGTTCAACGACCCTGGCTTCGTCATGAGAAGACGTAAAGGGTTCACCCTGGAGATGACATGTATGGTTTGGCCAACCAAATAATGTCGAGTCTTCTGGACAGCGAAGACGAGAGCTAAACACTCTTTCTCAATAGGATTGTAGCGAGATTCCGCTCCTATGAGAGTCCTGCTGAGATAATAAATGGCTTGCTCATGGCCATTGTCGTCCTTCTGGGCGAGGAGAGCGCCGAGGGAATAGTCCAGAGCTTTTACATAAAGCAAGAATGGTTTCCCTGATGTAGGGGCCACTAAGACCGGAGGTTTTGTGAGATACCTCTTAATGTCTTCATAAGCTTCTTGACAGGCTTGGTCCCATATGAAGGCAGTACCCTTTTTCATGAGACGGGTAAAGGGCTGGCAACGGCCCGAAAGATTTGCTATGAATCTTCTGATGTAGGCTAATCTGCCTTGCAAGCCTCGGAGCTCTTTGAGGTTCCTTGGTGGATGCATGTCCTGTATGGCTTTGACTTTGTCTGAGTCCAGATGGATCCCTTTTGATGTGACAATGAACCCAAGGAATTTGCCGCTGGACACTCCCAAGAAGGATTTTGTCGGGTTCATTTTCAGCTGATGAGCCCGCATTATGTCGAACATCGTTCTCAGATCGCGAAGATGTTCATTTTTGCTGCGGCTTTTGACGGCAATGTCGTCAACATAGCACTCCACCGTCTTCCGGAGATGGTCGCGGAAGATCATGCTCATTGCCCGCTGGTAGGTTGCTCCGGCGTTCTTCAGTCCGAAGGGCATTACAGTGTAGCAGTATACCCCCAATGGCGTTCGGAAAGAAGTATGCTTCTCGTCATCAGGATACATCTTGACCTGGTTGTACCCTGAGAAGCCGTCCATGAAAGACATCCTCTCGAATCCGCATGTGTTGTCGATCATGACATCGGTGATCGGCAATGGGAATTCATCTTTGGGACAGGCCGTATTGAGATCACGGTAGTCGATGCAGATTCGTATTTTCCCATTCTTCTTGAGGACGGGGACTATGTTAGCCACCCAATCTGGATGTTGTTCCTCCCGGATGAAGCCACAAGCAATGAGCTTATGAACTTCGGCTTCAATAGCCTCCATGATGTTTGGGCGGAACCGACGTTGTTGCTGCTTGACTGGCTTAACGTCGGGCTTGATGTTTAGACGGTGCATAGCGACCTGTGGATCAAGTCCGGGCATGTCTTCATAGCTCCAGGCGAAAACATCTATATACTCTTTTATGAGCATTATCAATTCTTCCTTTTCGATAAGTGATAGGCTTTCACTTATGAAAATCGGTTTGGGGTGATCTTGACTACCCAAGTTAACCTGGATCACCTTGTCTTCGGTAGGTGGCTCGCGCAGCTCGAACCGCTTTTCCCATTGGAGACTTAATTGCTGGGCCCATGATTCCTCATCGGCAACCTCTGCGGGTTCCAACTGACTGCTTGAAGTCATGAGGCTTTCGAATATCCCTCCTATGCTGACATTAGAGTCCCATTCGGAGGATGAGGCCGACTGTGATGGGATCGATCCATCGCTTTTGTCCTGAACCGTTGTTGATGATGTGGGTGTAACATAACCCAACCCCCTGCGCGTACTATCATAGTAATTTGCAGGTTTCCCTCTTGGGACGGAGTTACGCCTCAAGCCGCGTCTTCCTTTTCCGAAGTTTAGGCCCGCTCCCTGCTTCAGGTTGTAACCCATCTTCTTCATAATATGGCGCGCTGATGGCGCGTAATGAAAGAACTGTGGAGCATCCGACTCTGAGCTTGAGTCTGTAGTTGAGAATCTCCCTGGCCGGGCTCTGCCGAAGATTATCGGCGACTGACCTTGCTTGGACGGAGGGACTACCAGCGTGGCCCCTTCTATGGCTTCCACGGATGTACTAGCCACACTCGACTTATGTACGGGCATATGAAGAGAGCCATCCATAATGGATTTGATCGACTCGATGCTCGCAGGATAATCAAAAGAAATATTATCATTAATTATCCATTCGCCTTCCTCATCAGAAGGGATCTTACATCGGGGATCATTAAAGCATGCTACAATTGGCTCGCCAATCAGAATGGCCGGCATGCCCGTTTCAGATTCCGAATCCGCCTCATTGCCACTTCCATCACTGTCTGGCAATGGTTCTCCTGGCGTTCCACTAGCCTCTTGATATAGGAGAGCATCAGTGAAGTAGTTTTCCACTCCCTTAAGGGTTGCTTTTCAGCGAAGACAGTTCGTACTGTCGCATCATCTTCAACATACTTGAAGCACTGATGGAGAGTGGAAGGAACGATCCAGTTGGCATGGATCCAAGGTCGTCCTAGTAGCAGGTTGTATGATGTGTCAGCATCAATGACATAGCATGTCACCTCTGACTTCAGGCTTCCGATTCTGCAGCGGAGCCGAATCTTTCCAAGCGGATGGCTGCTCCCGGCGTTGAAACCATATATTGTAGTGGTGGTTGCGGACAACCTGTACAATGGTATGCCGAGGAAATAGAGGAGTCTTTTGGGGATGATGCTGAGTGCAGACCCCGGATCGACTTGTACTCTTTCAATGCATGTGAACCGATATATCCGGTATAGTACAGAGGTCGATCATGCTTGTTGTCCTTGAGAAGCATATCTTCCGCCGTAAAGGTAATAACAGGCACCTTGGATTGTGCGTGATGGCACTCTGAGCAGGAAGGCTGCATCTCATCACCAAGAACCTCAGGCATGCATGTCAGAAAGGACTCCGAATCGGCCAGCGCATCTCTGAGTGCCTCTCTTGTCTCTTTAGAGAGACGAGGAGCTCGTGTATTGTGATACGAGCCGGGATATTGGCTAAATGGGCCAATATATCAAAGCGAAAGGGCGTGGCTAACCCTTGGCCTGGCGGTTTCTTCAACACATGGTCGAACCGCACTTCCTTAGGCTTCTCCTTCCCTTTGGTCAGGACTGGAGTGGATGCCGGCATTGGTACTGACGTCGTTTGCTGTTGTATCTCGTCAGTAGACTTGTCATACTGCCTTAAGTATGACTTTCCAGACCGGGTGCCCATCTGTTGAGGCACATCTGCCTGCGCTGTACAGGCATGCTTCTCTTCTTCTGAATCGCTGAGGGAAGCCGAAGTAAGATTACCATCATCTGGCAGGACAGAGATGACATTGCAGGACTTGCCCTTTTTGCTGGAGTTCTTCGACGTCCGCTGTACGTCTTGGACGAGGTCAGGGTGTATCCACATAACTTCCCCTGTCTCCAATGTCAAAGGGACGAGACCCTTGTTGTATTGAGTCATGGCTGAAGGATGCTTGACTTCTAGCCGTGGCGCCGGGGCTGAATAGGTCCCGTCGGGAACTGTGACCTTCTGGGCAGTGCCGAACTCAAGAGTCACCATGTTGGCAGTGACTTTCTTCTGTTCCGTCTTCAATGTGAGGACTCCGGCGTCGACCAAGGCTTGAATTCTATCCTTGAGAACATAGCACTTGTCAGTAGGATGGTGGATCATCCTGTGGTAGAGGCAGTACTTAGGGTCGTTTGTGCGCCCTATCTCATCAGGGCGTCGAGCATCTGGCAACTTCATCTTATTCCCTTTGTGGAGCAGATGGAATATCGTGACCACCTGGTCGTCTCTGAAGGAGTACTGTTTAGGAGGGAACTTGGGCTCCTGATTGTTGAAGCTGCTCTTCTTGGCCTTTGACTGCATGTCCCCGGTCAGCTCGACGGACATAATTTCCTTCCCTTTAGCTTGGGAAGACTGCGGGAGATCGCTGCGCCCTTTGTTGTTCGCGCCCCATTTGCTTCTAGGGGCGGATGACTCGAACTTTTTAGCCGATTTTTCGGCTATCTCAGCTTGTTCGACCAGTTCCTTCCAAGTGTGGGCCTTGACAGCCCCCATGCGAACTTCTACTTGATCCGAGAAGTTATGTCTGCATGTTTGTAAAAGCATGGGTAAAGGCATCCCTGCTGGGCACATCAGAGATAGGTTTCTGAACCGCTCAATGTATTCACGGACAGATTCGCCTTTCCTCTGCACAGTGGAAAGGAGCTTGTCCATTGTCACTTCGGTGTCATCCTCATAGAAGCGAGAGAGGAACCGAGTTTCCAGGTCGATCCAGGAATTGATAGAGCCCTGAGGAAGGCTTCGGAACCAGTCGAATGCCACCCCTTTCAAGGTGCCGATGAACAACCTAGCCATGATGGCGTCGTTGCTTAGAACATTACCGGTCTGGGACCGGAAATAGTAGATGTGCTGATTGGGCGAGCTCTTACCATCATACGTATGCAACGTTGGTGGTTTGAACTTTGGCGGATATGGCACCGAATCCCATTCCAGTGGGTAAGGACGGACTACCCCCACTTTCTTCAATTCATCCTTCTGAGCTAGGGATGAAATTGAGCTTGAAGGCCTTTAAGGACTTCGGCATCCAGGGAAGAGCCTCCCTGGGTTCTCTCCGTCTTGGGCGGATCATTGCTGAGATGTCCCTCCTCGTCATGATTACTCCCGGTATCATCATTCCGGTTGCTGAGGAGCTGAGCGAGCATCTGTTGAATATTGTCCAGGGCCTCTTGCTGAGTTCTAGAGGTCTGCTCCTGAGCTTCCAAACGCCGACGAAGGTCGTCATTGGCGTTCTCGGCCATATTGACCGATGCTTTGTCCGTTCGCACCGAACTGACTGTTGCTGAAGAGGCATACCCGCTGTCTTCATCTTCTCCATCGGATGATTGGGGTGACCGCCTGAGTTGTGGCACGGTTGGGACCGTCGAGGAGGAAGGCTGCTCATAATTATAGGGTATCGCCACCCTGGATCTGGTGCTTCGGAAAACACCTTCTTCGCGCACCAAGACTTCACCTAAGCCCGGGCTATAATCTGGATCTGGGGAGCCGAAAGGGGTGTCGTCAGGGGCTTGACTTCTTCCGCGCAGCTCTCGCCCCCTTCCGGTCATGTTGACGGATGCAGAGGCTGGATCCGGTGGCCCGCTCCTTTTGGGATGCCTCATCGGGACGCGCGCAGACAGTCGATCAAAGACTGATCGCCGATATGGAGCAGTGGCGAGGGTCGGTCGTAACCGACACTGCATAGAATGGACCATCACCAATTGGCAGTCACATCGTCGAAGACAGGAGGAAGTAGTCTGGAAATGCTTCAATCTCCGCTTGTCCGCCAAGAATTCTCGCAGGTCGGCCCTGTAGGGGCCTGAACCATCTGGTATATGGGACAACGCATCGTTCCCCTTATTCCTGCGGAAAGGATCAGCACCGCATAGTGCTCTGGTTCTAGCCTCGCGGCTGTAAACCCGATGAGTATGCTGAGGTACAATAGCCTTGCTTGTGAGGACAGGGCTAGCAGTAGGCATTGCTGCTCTAGGTGACGGTATGATCGCCGTCTTGACTTTATGGTTGGCAGCATTGTTGGCGCAGGCGGGCATCTTGCCTTTTTCTTCATAAGAGAGGCGCGGATCTGGCGTGGCTACGCCTGAAGTTTCAGCAGAAGACCTCTGTTTAGGCCTCCATATCCGTTTTGGCAGAGGATGCATAGGTTCGCAAGGAACCTGAATAGCCACAAGCGGGGCTGCGGGGTGTTGGCAAAATTCTGCCTCTGGTTTCTGATTTGAAACCTTGGTCATGAAGACCTTCCCGTGCTTCCGTGCCCGAAGCATCAGGCCTCCCCCAGAGAGGACTTCTTTAAATCTTCCTTGATCGATCTGGATAACAAGGTTCTCAAAAGTGCAGGATCTGGGCCGCGGGCATGTTTCCTTGTTGCGCCAGAGAACTGCGGCAGGTTTGCAGAGAACCTTTTCCGTCTCCGCAGAGACTTTGCTTGAAGATTTAGCCAGAGAAGATCTGGCTGCACCGGCTTTTCTGAATTCAGAGATAGACCCGAAGGTCTGTTCGTCGCATTGCGACACTTGATTCTCAGCAGAGGAGAATACCCTCCCCAGCGGAGTCGCCATCTTGTTTTCCATTATGTTTGCAAAGGGGGAAAACTTACAAATAAAAAGTTTGAGGAGCTAAATTACAAGTATTCTTAAAAAGATTACAAGTAGATCTCCTCAGAGATTCTGGAGAAGTGTGCCGATAGGAGTCTGGTCAGCGCGCGACCACTTTGTCCCTTTGACGATGCGAGCGATGAGATTCCCTTCTCGCCTGGTTCCGGGAATCAGAGAATAGAGGATTGGTAGAACCCTCTGACTACTTCTCAAAACCACTTCTGTGAGGAATTCCTTCTCGCCTGGTTCCGGAGATTCCTTGAGGAAAAGAGGTTGTTAGGGTATCGCCACCCTGAAAAGAGAAGTATTTCTCTTGGAAGGTCTCTGAATTAGAGAACGCACGATGCGTTATGAAGAAGTCTCTGCTTGTGGAGTCCTCTCTCTCCTGTGCCCTGCGATCCCCCTCCCTTGTGCCCCTGATGGGCTATTTATAGGGAAAGTAAGGGTATAATCGTCCCCTTTGAAGATATAGAAACAGATTGAACCGAATCTGTTTGAATCTGGAAAGTAGCCTTGCTGCGAGGCTATAATAGCTTCTGCGGAGCTAGAAAATGGCAAGTCGGTTGATCTTTCCGATGTGTTATGATCCTTTCCATATTGTTAGGAGATTCTCCTTGATCCACTTACTCATTTCAAGAGAGTCAAGAGATTGTGGCAATCACCTGCCATATTTGAATCCTGATTGGATTTGATTAGATTGAATCCGATCTTATCAGGAGTTTTGATTAGTCAAAGGTTGACCATAGCAGGTTGATGGCGGAGCTGCCCGCTTTGAAGCTCATAGCGGAGCTAGAGGCAATTTCTGACGAAGTCCGAAAAGAGGCTTTTCGGCGAAGCTGTCAGTTAGCTTCCTGGCGATGCTCTGGATGATGTTAGCCTCTCAAACGAGGCTATCCCCTTGGGCTAATGTAATGCTAAATGCTAGCATTTTAGACCTGCTGAGGTCTGTTTAGAAACAATCCGGGTTCACTGTTCTGCTTGCTGGATCAGTGGAGTCCAAACCGCTTCCTTGTCCCTTGGAGTTGGGTGAAAAACTGGTCTTCAGCTCGTCTGTCCCTTGTCTTTTGTAAATGTCAACAAGTTTAGACATCGTTCGGACCAATGAGAATCTTGTCTTTTTTAAGTGTCAACATACATGATTAGTATTTGAGACACCCATGTTCATATGGATTTATATCTTTGTTTTCTCACAATTGTTTAACTATTATGTATTTCCTAAATCTATGCATGTGCATGTACATAATGATCATATGTATGTTTATGAGTTTTTGTTTTGATTTCTATGCTTCATGATTTGAATATATGTTTAGATGTTTGTTTTCATTGAAACTAGGATATATACTTGTACAACTAGTGAGCCACAAATAGACTATTATATATTTGTGCTTGAACGCTCATTTGTACTCATTAGATGTACTAGTATAGTCTAGTTTTGATGATTCATACATTTGACTTGTATTCCTCATTTTACATGTTTTCCATGTTTTTATGTTTAACTTCATGTATATGTCTATTTTTCCCAAACTATTAGATATACATATACATCCTTGAGCCACTTGCCTTCATGCATATACTTTTGTGGACTCGTTATATTTTGGATATGTATGTATACTTTAGTTTATACATGACATACATATACCTTGAAGGATTCTAGTTTTGGTGATTTTCATGTTTTAAGGAATTTCATAATTGAGCTTAATTGACTAGTTTCATGAGTATGTTTTTCACATAACTTATACACTCCTTTACTTGATGGTTTCTCATGATATTGTTTTCATGAGTATGATATGTGCTTTATGGAGTTTGAGTGTTTAGTGATCGTGTGATTTACATGTTTTTTTCTTGAAATATATTTTTGTTTTATTCTTTGTTTGAAGGATTTCGTACTAGTTTACAAATTTTTCATATAACTAGTTGCGGTATTCTTCGCTATGGTAGAGTTTTTCAATATACTATATTTTCAAACCTATTTTTGAAAACCCCTACCCATTTAAGGGCGGTTGGTTGGGTGACCATGCCTTATATGCTCTTTATTGAAAATCCGTTTTAAACATGTGCATGAAATGGGTGGTAGGTAATATGAGTTATACACTTGATTCTAATTATAGTTTCAATTGGTATCATTGGATCTTTTCAATTGGTATCAATATTGACAATTTTTTGTAAACTCATATATATGTTTCTATATATGTATGCTTACACTTCAAATAGTATCAATATTGATTGGTATCTAATTTTTCATACATATATATGCTTTATTTGTGCTTACTATATCTCTATATCCTTGAGCACAAATTTTGGGTATGCTAAGCTTGATTTTTAATGCATATCATATTTCAATTGATTAGTTTTCAATTGGTATCCTAATACAAGCTTATGCATCATTTTTTTTGGTATTTCATAAAGGGGGAGAAAATTTCGTATTTTATCTTTCAATTGGTATTTTGTTTCCACTCCCATACTTTATGATGAAAAATGATTGAAAAATTAATATTGATTTTAATTTGGTATCATATGTTCAAAATAAAAAATATTTACAATTGGTATCAAGATGTTTATTTGTTTACTTTCAATTGGTATCAAGAAAGAATTGGTAATCAAGATTATCTATATATCTTTCATTTTGGTATCAAAATTTTGATTGGTTTCTTTAAGATTTGTTTTCAATGCCTCATTTACTTTCAATTGGCATTTCTTAAAATTTTTGTTGATGTGTTCACTTTCAATTGATATCATGATGCACTACATTGATATATTTTTTAATTGGTATCATGTTTGTTTTGATTTCACCCCTTATTGATATTATTTTTGTTTAAGACAAAAGGGGGGACCATTGTTTTTTTTTGTTTTCTTTGACCCTTTGTTGATGATTGACAAAAAGGGGGAGAAGTATTTGAGTTTATGTGCATGTTTTTATATTGGTATCAAGTGTTGGTATCAAGAGTGTTTATTTTATGTTTTGTTGATATTGGTATCAAGAGTGATGAATACTAGTATCTTGAAACATAGTTTGTTTCTATACGTATCAAGAGCATTATTTAATGAACATGTTTATGTAAAGAAGAAATAATTTATTTTGGTATTAAGAGCTTGTTTTATGCATGTCTATACATATTCATGTTTAGTATTCATTGCATATTTTTATTGTTTATTGCTATGCATGAGTTAAGGGGGAGCTTCTTTGAAGCTTAACTTTAATCCATGCATATATAACTCCATGAGTTTTGTCATCATCAAAAAGGGGGAGATTGTTGGTCCAGAGGCCTTCCACTCTAGTTTTGATGATGATTAACTCATGTAGTTATGTTTACTAATAATCTTGTGATGTTTAGTTTCAGATCTCTAATCAAGATATTAGTAGGTGATTAGCTTCAACAAAGATGTTTTGGAAGCTTTCACATGGTGATTCAAGAGCCCGAGCGTCAAAGATCATATCTAGCACTCGTTGGAGTCAAGTTTGGTGAATCACGGTTTGGATCGAGTCGACTTGGAGACGGCGCTCTACAAGAAGATCTCGGTACATAGTTTTAGTTTATAGTTTAGATCCATTTGTTAAGATTAGATAGTGTGGTATGCTCAAGTTCACAACACACACGTTTCATGTTTTCTGTTTTGGTTTAACCGATCTTGGTTTTCATGAATAGATAGTATCAATACAAGTTTACATTGTTTAAATGTATATTAGATATGTTCTATATACATGTATGCTTCATATCTTAGACAAACTTATTTTGATATGCCTATTCATGTGTTTGGAGTTTTGTGTTTTTAACAAAACATATTTTCGGATTTAATATCAAAAACATGGATATATATCTATTTCATGTATATTGGATTATATCCATATACAACATGTTTCAAAGTTGTTTTATATCATGTTTTTGTATTTGGATGAGTTTTGGACAAAACGAATTTTCATTTCCAAAATCCAAGTTTTGGAAAATACGGAATTTGGTTTTCGGCAAAATTTCTAAGACACAAAAATGGTTCAAATTGTTTGAAATATGTGTTGATTTTTTCACACATGTTTGTATATCAAAGTATTATGCTAAAATTAGAGATTTTATGGAATTTATTTGGCCATTAAAAACCCAGGTTTTAAGTTCTGATTTTTTTGTTTGCCAGGCTCTGGCGGTCGACCGACAGGTCGACCGGACCAGGAGCCGGTCGACCGGAACGGTCGCCGGACGTGCACGAGACGTGCACAAAGGCCATTGGGTTTGGCCGGTCGACCGTGCGGTCGACCGACTGAAGTCCCCTTACTCTCGGGTAAGGGCGGTCGACCGGCGTTCGACCGGTGGTTGGCAACGGTCAAATTTCTACCGTTGGCCGGTCGACTGGATGGTCAATTCTGACCATAATTGCTGCCAACGGCTAGTTTTTATAAAGGGGCTATAAACACCCCATTTGTGGGCTGTTTTGGGTAAGACTTTCAAGAGCAAAATTCTCTCATTCTCTAGTATTTTTACAAGTTTTAAAAAGAGTTTTAGAGCTTCAAAGATTTGATCTTCAATTGTTTTTTAAAGTGTTTTTATTTCAAAGAAAATAGTCTTTTGGGAATTTGTTTTTGGTTAAAATTCTATATCTATTTGGAGGTTTCCCAAGTGATTTTCTTTGTTCAAAACACTTTGTTTTCTCACACTTGAGCTTATCATTCTATCCTCTCTATAGGATCTTTGTGTTTGTGAGAAAAGAATTGATTTGTGGTCTTTGATCACCAAGTTGTAAACCCTCCTACTTTGTGTTATCCCTCTTGGGTAGAGGTTGATTTTGGAGTGGTGGCTTTGTGCCCTATCCCTCTAGTTAGGTTGATTGTGTTTGTATTGGCTTTGTGCATATCCCTCATTTGTGAGGTTGATATTGGTGGCTTTGTGCCTAGCCTCTAAGTGTAGAGGTGGTGTTTATAATTGAGAGAGGAGTTGTGTACTCCCGGTTGTAGTTGCCCCAAATCCTCGGTGGAGGTTCCCTGTGTGGGAGTCCTGTGTGGACAAGTTAGTGGATTGAAAATCCTTCTGTGTGAAGGCGGGGACGTAGAGCTGGGTGCTCGAACTCGAAACACATCTTGTTGTTTGTGTTTTGATCCATTGACTCTTAACTCTCTCTCTTTACTTTTGTGCCTTACATCATTTCATATTGCTCATTCATATTATATGCTTGACTTGTTTGTGTGTGCCTCACTTGTGCTTAACACGAGAGCTTCATATAGCGTCTCAACTCTTATTCAGAGGAATCAAGAGGAGTTAGTTCAGAGCCCTTCACCGGGAATTCGGCTACACTCGTTGGTTGCATTAAGTGTTGTTGCAATTAGTTTTTAATTTTCGCATTTAGTTCATTAGATTAGTCGTACACTTATTCACCCCCCTCTAGGTGTACTTCATCTATATATAGAAGAGATATTATGCTCCCCTTACATACAGGCAAATCATATCAAAAATTTTGAAATCATTTTAATAACAAATTTTTGAATTTTCTTAAGTCAACAAAACAATTTTGAGATATCACTTGTAAATAAACAGAATTTTAAGATACCAATGAAAGTAAAACATTTTGTATTTTTGATACCAATTGAAATATATTGTAAATTTTGATACTAAATAAATGTCAATTGAAATACCAATTGAAAATAATGCATAAGCTTATAAAGATACCAATTTATTTTTACTTAAAGTCAAGCTTAGCATAAACATAATTTGTACTTTAAACATGTAATGGATATTGTAAATCAAGTACAATTAAAACATATATGTGTGTGTGTGTGTGAAAAAGAAAATACCAATTGAAATTGATATTATTTGAGATTTTGAAATATACATATATAGAAAACAAATATGAGTATACGAAAATAGAATTCCATGAAGAACATGTGTATAATTCATACCTATCTACCCTATTTATGCACATGTTAAAAAGATATTCAATTTTGAGCATACAAGGCATGGTCCCCCATCCACTGCCCTTAAAAGGGTAGAAGTTTTCAAAAAAATGAGATTTGAAAATAGTTGTATTTTGAAAATACTACAAAATGAAGAATAAATAACTAGTTTAAAGTAATTTTTGAAAAGCTAGTTAAGATCCTTCAAAATATGAAACTAAATCATATATCTTATGAAACATGCTAAAAACACAAGAGTTGATACTCGAAATCTATAAAACTCAAAATTCTCATGAAAACATTTCATGAGTAACAAATGAAGCGTGGGTGCACAAGAATCATATAAATAGCATTTTCATAAAGCTCAAAATAAACATGAATATCTTTTATCAAAAGCATAAAAATATATTTTTCATTAAAATCAAACTTCAAGGTATATGTTTGTTTTATCCAAAACTAAAATATACATACATATCCTAAACACAAAAGAGTCTATATTAGAATTTGCATGAAGGCAGAGATTCAAGGTATACATGTATATTTATTAGTTTTAGACAAGAATAACATATACAAGAAGCAAAACATGCACAAAAATAGGGAAAACAAGTATAAATGAAAGAATCATCAAAACTTGGTTATACATGTACATGTAATGAGCACAAATGAGCAATGAAGTATAAACATATAAGAATCAAATGTAGCTCACTACTGTACAAGTATATACACAAGTTTTAATGAAAAATTCATTTAAACAAGTGTTCATCACATGAAGCACAAAACCAAAACATGCTAAAAATATTATCTATATAAAAGCATGTAAACTAAAATAGGAGTTTAGAAATAGTTACCAAACCAAATGCACTATACTCTAAGTCTCCAAAATATAGTGGTACTCCTACCAAACTTTCTTGATAGTGATGCATTCATAGGGTATGTCCATCAAGCTCATGCATCCACCACCAAGAGACCAACCCTCTCACGTCATGTGAGATCCCGCACCTACATCAAATATAAGAGGTGAGAATTTTGGTACCCATTTTATTTTGGGTCCACGGGGGTTAGCATTATTCAGAACCCAACATTTTTATTAGCAAAATTTATAGAGTTAATCTTATCAAAACTAAACTTTGCTAAATGGCCTTTGCGACTGTAATGTGTACATTTGTACACTCTACCATGCACATGAGAATGAGCGTGATCATGATGTGCAAAGTGTGCATATATATGCCGTGGGTGATGTGCATGAACATGTGGAGCTTATTTCTTTTGAAACAAGGTTTCCAATTTAGAATGGTGAAATGCATAATTGCTCAAGTTGAGCTCAAACAATTTATTCTATTTTAAAAATTGAATCTCATTTTTATCAATGGTTGCATGAAGAGCATGGCAAGTATGAGAATCAACACTCCTTTTCTTTTTAGAAATATTTTCTTTTCTTTTGAAACAATTTTTCTTTTCAAAGAGTTATTTTCTTCTAAAATAATTTCTTTTCTTTTTCCGCCACATTAATTTTTTTCAAAGAATCATTTCCTTCACAAATATCATTTAATTTAGAAATAAGAAAATATTCTCCTTTTTTAAAGATTCATTTTTTTAGAAATGTTTTTCAATTTATTTTGAAAATAATCTTTTCTTTTGAAATGAACTCATATTTATTTTTCAATCTTTTATGGTCCTTTTTAAGCAAATCATATTTTTTAAGAAGTTGTTGACAAAATGAAGCAAGATAATCATATGGCATGTCAACATCCTTATCAAGCTCGGATTCAGAATTTACCTCAAGGGGGTTATCCCCTTAGACCATGTAGCACATGTTGGAAGCATCACTTCCATCATCCGAGTCACTTCCCGCATAATATTGCTTTTATTCGCCAAGGGAGACTATAGTGTTCCATCCTACAAAAGCCGAATCAAAATTAGCAACCCTAGATAAATATTCATCATTTAGGCTACTCTTTAAAGCATGAAGGGCTTTACATTAGCCTCTAGATTATTATCATTTAAACAATATGAATTTTTAATAGTGGCAAGATAAACATGAATGCCTGGGCTTTGAGGTACATTGACATATCTTAACTTTCCGAGCTTGGATGTTAAGAATATTAAACATGGGAGGTGTCATGAAATCCATGTTTGTGTAAACAAATATTGTGATTAGCTAAAAATGAGAATCTTTAACTGTAGGTCGTTAGACTCAAATCAAGAGCACTAAGCTTTGATACCACTTGTAAATTACCTAGAGGGGGTGAATAGGTGATTAGCTAATCTAATGATGAATTAATGCGGAATTAAATTATTTAAGCAAACTAAAATATTTTAAGCTAACCACACCAAGTATAACACAAGAGTGTAGCCAAATTCCCGGTGAAGGGCTCTGAACTATCTCCTCAAGATTCCTCTAGATAAGAGTTGAGGTACCGCTATGGATCTCTTAGTTGAATACAAGTGTGAGCAAACAATCTCAAGCATATAACAATTAAGCACAAGATATATCAAGCATATAAAGAGATAAGCAATGTTAATATGCAAGAACACAAGTGAGAGATAGAGAGACCAATCGCAAACACGGTAGATTTGTTTCGAGATTCGCGCACCCTTGCTTTACATCCCCGCCTTCAACACTATGAAGGATTTCCACTAGAATCGATCCCACCGGATCACTCGGTGCCCCAACACCTACAACGAGTTTACACTAGAACTCCTTAGACTCACTAGTTGTTCTCTTGTTCCCACAAGAACAACACACGCAAGCACACTAGCTTACCAAAGCCGCACCTCTACACCGAGTCCCTCAAGAACTCGAACAACACGAACCCGCAAGTTCGCCTCCTCAAATACAATGATGAATACTTTGGTGATCTTAACACTTTGATCACCTCAAATACTCTCACAACAAAGATCCCTAGAGGATTAATATAGCAATGGATAGCTCAAGTATGTGTGAGAAAACTTGAATAGAATTTGTGGTGAATAACTCAAGAAATCTCTTTTACAAACACTCTTGAAAAACTCTCCTTTTGATATGGAAGTTTTAGCTCTAAAATAAGTGGAGATAAACACTTAGAAAGTTAGGAAAAACTAGCTTGAAAACCTACTTGAAATCTTATCTAAAACAGTCCAAGGGAACCCGAATTTATAGGCTCCCAAAATATAGCCGTTGGAGGCCAACTCAGCAGGAGATCCTGCTGTCGGTCGACCGCCCGGTCGACCGAGGCCTGGATACAGAGAGTAGAGCTCTTATCCGGTCGACTGGGGCCAGATCCAGAGAGCAGAGCTCTCTGGTGGTCGACCGGGTCGGTCGACCGGCCCTCCAGCAAAACTGGCTGTGCACATTTGTGCACATCGGTCGACCGGACAAGTCGACCGACTTCTGTCTCGGTCGACCGTCCAGTCGACCGGCAGAAGGCTTGGTCACATGTTTTAAGGGATTAAAACTTGGTCCTTTTATCTTTAATAAAATCCCATAAATTCCCATAAATTCTACAAAAATAAGTTCATTGATATACTTTGATATACAAATATGATTGATTAAAAATCAAAACATATTACAAACATTTGAACTATTTTTGTAATATAGAAATTTTGGCTTAAATAAAAATCTGTATTTTTCAAAATAATCCCCAAATTGAAAAACAAATTTTTCAAAACTTCTCAAAATACAAAATAAGATATTTTAGACACTTTTGAAGCTTAGTATGTATGGATATGATCCACTACACATACAATATGAAATATCTATGTTTTTGACAATAAGGTCTAAAATAGTTTTGATAAAACACATGTATATTTTGTAGCTTAAAAATCAAACGGTATTTTCTAAAAAACACATATAAATTTTGTGTGTGTATATGTACTTGAGCAATCCACCAACTATCTATCCTTTACATTTTATCTAAAAATAAATCTTGACACTTACAAATATGACACAAGTCTTCTTGAAAATCTTCTCTTAAAAATCTTCTTCTCCTTCTCCTTCTCCTTCTTGACTTGGTCCAATATTGATCCAATGAGATAAACTCCTCTTGAGTACTTGATGCAATCTTGATGCGTGAGCTCTTGAATCAATACGTGCTAGCTCCAAAACTTGACTTTGAATCCTTTATTGAAGCTAAACACCTACTAAGATCTTGATCAAATATCTGAGACTAAATAAACACAAGATCATTAGTACTATAACTGCATGAGTTAATCATCATCAAAACTAGAGTGATGGGCCTCTGGGCCAACAGTTATTTCTGTAATATTATTACTCTATAACATTAATATCAATTAACATATCGAAAAGAGTCTGATAGATATCACCTAACTTTATATTATTATGTTATTATAATCAATGGGAGTTGTGTCACTTTATATTATTATCAATCTAAATAATACGATATAGTATTTAGTGATATATTAATGTAATCCACTTGTTTAAGTAACATGTATCAAGTTTTATTATTTTATAATTATTGTTTAAACTATAGTAATAGTAGCATGAATGTATCGTGAATTTATACATGAGTACGTATAATAACTATACTATATGAAGAAATTATATGGAACAGAGAATACATGAAATGTAGATTAAGCAAGTACATGAATGAATAGTGTTCTTCACATGAAGTGCAAAGTGTATAGTGACATGGTGGTGGACAAGATATCAAGAAGTGTAATAAGTATAAATAGATAATAACATATATATCGACCAAGTCATTTTATATATAATAATAACAATCAGTACCACCTGATATTTTAGTCAATCTCTTCCAGTGTCCCCATACCACTGACAGTTCATACTTGAGCCTGCACTCAAGCTGAACCCATCCGAACATGGCTTACGGGTACTATTATTCGAACGAGAGAGTGCCTAAATAGCAAGCGTTCCTGACGTCATCATTGTTGGGTTATTAATTATATCATGTACTGAGTCTGAATAACTAGTGCACTGAGGATGTCTCCATCATGCCAACACCCCATGATGTAAGATTCTAGAGGTGCCACGGATTCAAGAGGTGGCCCCACCATGTATGTGATGTGGCACTTTATTCTGTGTAACACTTAGTTTCACACACCTTGTGCAGGACGCCAGCATGACCGTGCGTATAACATGTATATCAAGTAATAAGAATATGGAGTCTGGTCAATAACAATATTTATAATAAGAGTACCGGAGACATCCTCGTCACCCAACACCACGCGGAGTGAGGATTCTAGAGGTAGCCCCTATGGATTCAAAAGGTGGCCCCATCACGTATAGGTGTGATGTGGCACTTAGTTCCACACATGTTCCGCCCGACGCCAGTGTGGCTATGCTAATAACAAGTTTCCAAGATACAAGTAGGCTGGATGAATATAATATTATAACATGTTAACAGAATTTTATCAGTAATGCAATAACATGAACAAGTATACAATATAACAGGAGTACATGAATATTCAAGTAATAGTAACCCAAGTAACATGAACAGTGATCCATGCAACAGGAATACTGAAACAACCAAAGTATGTATACAAGTGAATCCATGCAATAAATACATGCAATCGCAGTGTAGAGTACCAGTGTAACGATGATACAAGTAAATAAAATACAAGTGTAGCGTATCCGTGTAATCGGTGATACAAGTACATAAAATAATAATGTCTAGCAATAGAGTATTCGTGAATGGAAGTACATGAATATGCAAGTAACGGTAACTCATGTAAAGTGACTCGGGAATATATAATATCAGTGACTAGTGTATCAGTGTCATGAGTCAAGTAACAGTGACATGATAAGTCAGACAAAGAGGTGCTAATAAATAATTATTTATTATAACTATGTCAATATTATTAATATGATCGATACAAGTGATTATTTACATTATCTATTTCTAAACTCTTCACATCCATATTGAAAATTATCAATTTATTTATTAAGTTATTTATTATAATTATTAACTCATTAATTCAGAATTTGTTTAATCCACCATCTAATATCTACTCGACATTTAGATAACCACCTATATTTATATTAAATTAAGAAACAAAATAAATTATTATTTTATCATTATGTTTAAAGAGAATCCATGCATATTCTAATTACAGTGACTTTTTTGGTAATTACAATTTATTAAATAATATTTACAGTGGTTTACCAATAATCACAATTTATTACATAAAACAATCAATTAATTTCATTAAACATGATAAAATATAATTTATAAAAGTAAAATCACTCACATAGCTATAACAGGAATGTAGCTCGTCTTTTTACGATGCAACGACCTAAGAATCGTCCAAAATCGGGCCCTGGATGCTCAAGATATCCACCAAACACTAAAATCAATATAAATAGATTAGAAAAGTAATTTATAGGGTTTAAAATGTAATAAAACCTATTTAATAGGGGGTTTTATGTAAAATTATCTTTAATTGGTTTTGAAGTGGTTTGCGTTGCTATAGGGTTGGGTTCAAATCCACCACTCGGACCCATTTAGCTTAATTGGCTAAGGGTTATTGGGTAATGGGTTTAATAGGTCGAGTTTAGATAAATGGGGTTTGGGTTTGAATTGAGATCCAATAGAGGACAGAGAGAGGGAGATGTGAGAGATAGAACAGAGAAAGAAAAGAAAACGAAAGAAGAAAGAAAGAAACAAAAGAGGAGAAAAGGAAAAGAAAGAAAGAGAAGGAAAAAGAGAAGGGAGAAGAGGAGGCCGGCGGCCGGCGGCTGGCCAGGTGTCGCCGATGGGGCGGCAGCGCCGGCGGCTTGTGTTGGCCCAAAGGCCCATCACTCTAGTTTTGATGATGATAAACTCATATAATTATAGTACTAATGATCTTGTGTTTAAATTAGTCTCAGATATTTGATCAAGATCTTAGTTGGTGTTTAGCTTCAACAAAGAATTCAAAGTCAACTTTTGGAGCTAGCAAATGTTGATTCAAGAGCTCGCGCATCAAGATTACAACAAGTACTCAAGAGGAGTCGAACTCATTGGATCAAGGTTTGGACCAAGACAAGAAAGAAGAAGATTTTCAAAGAGAAGATTTTCAAGAGACTTGTGTCATGTTTGTAAGTGTGAAGATTTTGTTTTAGATAAAATGTAAAGGATAGATTAGTTGGTGGATTGCTCAAGTTCATATACACTCACACACAAGATTTAAATGTGTTTTCATAAAAGAGTTTGTGTTTTGTAAAATACTGGTTTGTTTTTTAAGCTTCAAAATATACATGCGTGTTATCAAAATTTATTTTAGAGCTTATTGTCAAAAACATAGATATTTTATTATATATGTGTAGTGAATCATATCCATACACACTAAGCTTCAAAGGGTTTAAAATATCTTGTTTTTGTATTTGGAGAAGTTTTGAAAAAATCGATTTTGAAAAATACAGATTTTTGCTTAAGCCAAATTTCTATATTATAAAATAGTTCAAAATATTTGTAACATGTTTTGAATTTTACTCAAACATGTTTGTATATCAAAGTATATTAATGAACTTATTTTTGTAGAATTTATGAGAATCTATGGATTTTATTGAAGGTAAAAAGACTAAGTTTTAAATCCCTGAAGATGTTGGACCTGGCCTTCTTCCAGTTGACCGGCCGGTCGACCTAGACAGAAGTCGGTTGACCAGTCTGGTCGACCAATGTGCACAAACGTGCACAGCCACTTTGGCTGGTGGACCGGTCGACCGACCCGATCGACAGCCAGAGAGCTCTGCTCTCTGATTTGGCCCCGGTCGACCGGGCGGTTGACCGGTAGAGAGCTTCTGCTCTCTGTATCCAGGCCTCGGTCGATTGGGCGGTCGACTGGTGGCACAACGGTCGGAAATTCGACCATTGGCGGTCGACCGGCCGATCGATCGACAAATCCGACGCGTTAGCGGTCGACCGCCGGTCAACCGACAGCAGGAATCCTGCTGAGTTGGACCCCAACGGCTATATTTTTTAGGCCTATAAATTGGGGCTATTTTGGCCTATTTTCTATAAGATTTGAAGTGGATTTTCAAGCTAATTTTTTCTTACCTTTCTAAGTGTTTATCTCCACTTATTTTAGAGCTAAATATTTTCATATTAAAAGGAGAGTTTTTCAAGAGTGTTTTGAAATAGAGATTTCTTGAGTTTTTCACCACAAATTCTATCCAAGATTTTCTCACACATATTTAAGCTATCCATTGCTACATCAATCCTATAGGAATCTTTGTTGTGAGAGAGTATTAGGTGATCAAAGTGTTGAGATCACCAAGGTGTTCATTTTTGTGTTTGAGGAGGCGCACTTGCGGAATCGTGTTGTTTCGAGTTCTTGTGGGAGCTCGGTGTAGAGGTACGGCCTTGGCAAGCTAGTGTGCTTGTGTGTGTAGTTCTTACGAGAAGGGACTAGTGAGTCAAAGGAGTTCTAGTGTGAACTCATTTTAGGTGTTGCGGTAACGAGTGATCTGGTGGGATCGATTCTAGTGAAAACTTCATAGTGTTGAAGGCGGGGACGTAAAGCAAGGGTGCTCGAACCTCGAAACAATCTCCCGTGTTTGCGATTGCTCTCTCTATCTCTCACTTGTGTTTATATCTTGCATGCTTACATTGCTTATACCTTTATATGCTTGATATATCTTGTGCTTAAATTGTTATATGCTTGGGATTGTTTGCTCACACTTGTATTCAACCAAGAGAGCCATAGCGGCACCTCAACTTTATCTAGAGGAATCTTGAGGAGATAGTCCAGAGCCCTTCACCGGGAATTTGTTACACTCTTGTCTTATACTTGATGTATTTAGCTTAATAGTTTTTAGTTTGCATAAATAGTTTTTAATTCCGCATTAATTCATCATTAGATTATCTAGTCACATATTCACCCTCCCTCTAGGTGATTTCAATTGGTATCAGAGCTTGGTGCTCTTGATTTGGGTCTAACAACCTAGAGTTAAAGATCTCATTTTAGCTAATAACTATATTTATACACACACATGGATTTTATGTCACCTCCCACGTTTGATATTCTTAACATCCAATTTGGAAGGTTAGGATGTCAATTTACCTCAAGCCCTAGGTATTCATGTTTATTTTGTTACTGTTAAAGATTCATATTATTTAATGGCAACATCTAGAGGCTAATGCAAAAGCCATCCACGCCTTAAAGTCAACCCTAAATGATGATTATTTATGTATGGTTTCTAAGTTTGATTCGGATTTTGTAGTATGGAACACTTTAGTCTCATTTGGTGAACAAAAGCAATACTACGCGGGGAGCGACTCGGATGATGGAAGTGATGCTTCCAACATATGCTACATGGTCCAAGGGGATAACCCCCTTGAGGTAAACTCTAAATCCGAGCTTGATGAGGATGTTGACATGTCATATGATGATCTTACTTCATTTTGTCAACAACTTCTTGAAATATGATTTGCTTAAAAGGACCATAAAAGATTGAAAAATAAATATGAGTCCATTTCAAAAGAAAAATATTCTTTCAAATATAATTGGAAAACATTTCTAAAGATAATGAATCTTTGAAAAAGGAGAATATTTTCTTATTTTCTAAATTACATGATCTTTGTGAAGGAAATAATTCTTAAAAAATAAATCAACCTGGTGAAAAAAGAAAAAATTGCTTTAGAAGAAACAACTCTTTGAAAAGAAAATTATTTCAAAAGAAAAAGAAAAGGATTGTTGATTCTCATACTTGCCACACTCTTCATGCTACCATTGATAAAGATGAGATTAATTTTTTGAAAAATAGAATAAATTGCTTGAGCACACTTTGAGCATTGTGTATTTAATCATAATAGATTGGAAACCTTATTTCAAAAGAAACAAGCTCCACATGCTCATGCACATCACCCACGGCATACATATGCACACTTTGTACATCTTGATCACACTTATTCTCATGTGCATACTAGAGTGTATAAATGTACACATTGCGGCCGCAAAGGCCATTAGCAAAGTTTTATTTTGATAAGATAAATTATATCAATTTTGCTAATAAAATATTTAGGTCCGAATAATGATAACCCCCGTGGACCCAAAAATGGGGTACTAAAATCCCCACCTCTTATATTTGATGTAGGTGTGGGCTCTCACATGACTGAGAGGATTGGTGCCTTGGTGGTGAATGCATGATGAGCTAAATGACACACCAATTGATGCATCACTATCAAGATAGTTTGGTGGGAGGGCCACCATGTTTTTGGAGACTTAGAGATTAGTGCATATGATTTGGTAACTATCTCTAAACTCCTATTTTAGTTTACATGCTTTTACATAGATAATATTTTTAGCATGTTCTGTTTTTGTGCTTCATGTGGTGAATACTAGTCTAGATATAGCTTTCATTAAAATTTGTTTTATACTTGTGTAAGTAGTGAGCAACAATTGATTCTTATATGTTTGACCTTCATTGCTCAGTTGTACTCATTACATGTACATGTATGACCTAGTTTTTATGATTATTTCATTTACACTTGTTTTCCTATTCTTATGCATGTTTTGCTTCATGTATATGTTATTCTGTCTAAAACTAATAGATATACATGTATACCCTTGAGTCTCTTGCCTTCATGCAAATTATATTATAGACTCTTTTGTGTTAGGATATGTATGTATATTTTTAGTTTTGGATAAAACATACATATACTTTTGAAGTTTGATTTTAATGAAAAATACATTTTTATGCTTTTGATAAAAGATATTCATGTTTATTTTGAGCTTTATTGATCATTTTCATGAAAATACTATTTACATAATTCTTGTGCAGGCACACTTCATTTGTTTACTCACGACATTATTTTCATGAGATTTTTTGAGTTTTATAGATTTCGAGTGTCTTCTCTTGTGTTTTTAGCATGCTTCATGAGATATATATGATTTGGTTTCTTATTTGAAGGATCTTTAACTAGTTTTTCAAAAATTACTTTAACTAGTTATTTATTCTTCATTTGGTACTATTTTCAGAATACAACTATTTTCAAATCTAATTTTTTGAAACTTCTACCTTTTAAGGGCGATGGATGGGCGACGACTGCTTTGTGAGCATTATTGAAAATCCTTTTATCATGTGCATGAATAGGGTGGATAGGTATGAGTTATACACATGTTCTTCATGGAATTCTATTTTTTGTATACTCATATTTTTCTATATATGTATGTTTCAAATCTCAAACAATATCAATTTCATTGTATTTTCTTTTTCATACATATATATATGTTTTGATTGTGCTTGATTTATAATATCCATACATGTTTAAAGTACAATTATATTTATGCTAAGCTTGACTTAAAATTAAAAATAATTTGGTATCTTTATAAGCTTATTGTAAGTTCACCTAGAGGGGGGGTGAATAGGTGATGGCTAACCTAATGGTCACTTAATGACAATAATGCGAAATTAAAAACTATTATGACCTAAACTAAACTCTTACACTAAACACCACGTATACACACAGTGTTGCCGAATTTCCCGTGAAGGGCTCTGGACGAACCCTCTAGATTCCCCTAGATAAGGGTTGAGGTGCAGCGTTGGCTCTCTTGGTTGAATACAAGTGTTAGCAAACAATCCCACGCATGTATATCAATGAGCACAAATGAATATATCAAGCATATAAGATACACAATAAAAGTATGCAAGATATAAAGACAAAGAGAGAGAGAGAGAGTGAGCAATCGCAAACACAAGGGATTTGTTTCGAGGTTCGAGCACCCTTGCTCTACATCCCCGCCTTCGACACACACGAAAGATTTCCACTATGCTTGATCCCATGGATCACTCCTCGGTGCCGCAACACCTACAACCCTCGGACTCTCTAGTCCCGTACACACCGCAAGCCCACCGGCTCGCCGAGGCCGCACCTCAAACAACAAGTTCGCACCCGAACTCGAAACAACGCGGACACACACGTCCGCCTCCTCAAAGTACAAAGAAAGTCTTTGGTGATCATAACACTTTGATCACCTAAAAACTATCTCACTACAACACTCCTATAAGATGAATAATCAATGGTTGCTCAGTGTTTGTGTGAGAAAACAAGGAATGAGATGGTGAGGAAAACTCAAGAATCTCTTTTAACACTCTTAATAAAAACTCCCCTTTTGATTGGAAGTATTAGCTCTCAATTTAGTAGAGAAAACTCTTTTAATGAAGTGGGAAAAACTGGCTCAAAGTCCACTAAAAATCTTGGTCCAAAAACAATGCTCAAACCCCAAATTATAGGTTCAGAAAACTACTAGCCGTGGGGTTCTGTCAGGCCTGTCGGTCGACCGTCCGGCCGACCGGCCAACGGTCATATTTCAAGACCGTTGTGCCATCGGTCGACCGGCCGGCCGACTGAGCAAGGATACAGAGAGTAAACTCTCTGTCCGTCGGCCGCCCGGCCGGCCGGGGCCTTTCCAGAGAGCAGAGCTCTCTCGACGGTCGACCGGGTCGGTCGGCCGGCCCTCCTGCCAGAACTGGCGTGCACGGTCCGTGCACGTCGGTCGACCGGCTGAAGCCAGGTCAGGTCTGAACTAGGGATTAAAACTTGGTCTTTTTGGCTCACTTAAAATCCCATAAAATACTGAAAAATATGCAAAATAGTTTTGATGTTATACTTTGATAAACAAACTGCTTGCACAAAATCAAGGCATGTTACAAATGTTTTGAACTATTTTTGTAACTTGGAAAATATGGCTCAAACTAAAAACAGTATTTTCCAAAACTTGTTTTCCAAAACTTGTTTTTTCCAAAACATCTCCAAATACAAAAACAAGATATTTAAACAACTTTTAAAGCATAGTGTGTATGGATATGATCCACTACACAAACATGGTGAAATATCTATGTTTTTGACATTATGCACTAAACATGTTTTGGTTAAAGATATGTAAACTTGAATACCAAAAACAAAATGATATTTTTCCAAAATGAAGTCTTTTTTCTAACTAAAATTCTTTTATGAAAACATATCTATCAAAGATGTGTGTGTATATGTACTTGAGCAATCCACCAACTACTCTATCCTTTACATTTTAACTAGAAACAAATCTTCTAAAAATAAACCTAGACACAAGCCTTCATCTTCTTGAAGTCTTCACTTGAAGCCTTCTTGACTTGGTCCAAACACCGTGCTAGCTCCAAACTTGACTTCAAATCCTTTGTTGAAGCTATGCACCTACTAAGATCTTGATCATAAATCTGTCACTAATTAAACACAAGATCTTAGTACTATAACTACATGAGTTAATCATTCAAAACTAGAGTGATGGCCTTTGGG